>CAUZXS010000068.1:5000-7500 GCA_963585895.1 Sepioteuthis lessoniana | reverse complement strand
AAAGAAGTGGGGAAATCACACAGCCCATCATGATGCCAATCTCAAGTGCCTGCCACTTGGTGGTATAGTTTTTAACGGTAAATTTCATGAAAGCTGAATTGAAGTATTTCATTATGATTTCCTCAACCTTGCTAGGGAAGTTGAAAAATTCGAGGGCCATTCGGATTAAGTGGTGTGGAACTGAACCGTACGCATTAGCAAGATCAAGCCAGATCACATGTAGTTCTGTTTTGTCCCTTCTAGCTGAGAGTATTGAGTTCCATATCATTTGTGAATGTTCCAGACATCCGGGGAAGCCAGGTATCCCAGCCTTCTGGACAGATGTATTTATATAATGATTGCTCATCAGAAAGGTTGTCATACGACGAGCAAGAACTCCAAAAAATATTTTCCCTTCTACATTTAGGAGGGATATAGGGCGAAAATTTGTGATACCTTTTGACTGCATTTCCTTTGGTATCCAAATACCATCGGCCAGACACCATTCCTGTGGTACAATAGCCTTCTTCCAAGCCTGCTGAAGGAGGATAGTGAGTTTCCTGAGGACACGTGAGCAGTTTTTATATAACTTGTACGATATCCCATTCAAGCCCGGGGCACTACCTGCGCGGGCCTTATGGACGAAATCTCGAACTTCTTTTGGTTTTATCCCGCTATCATCAAACATTACCGTTGGCTCTTGGGGTTTTGGTAAATCTCTTAGATGAGCTATTGGGATACCGTTTAAATCATCTGAGTATGTCATCTTCAAATGATTCTCGAGTTCCTCCTTCGGTACATCAAGCTTGCCACTCTTTAATTCCACGAAAAGCTTTTTTGCGAACGCGTAAGGATTTGAGTAGAATGCTCTCCGAGCCTGACGCTTTTTCTTTCGATGTTTTCTCTGATTTTCAGCTCTGGAGATCACCAAAATCCTTTTTTTAATATCATTTAGGATATTCTGAAGTTCCGGCCTCTCATGAATCGGGGCTTCTTTTAATTGGCGCTTCAGCATTCTCTGTTCCGATCTTAGCTTTCCTTTCTGTATCTGTCGTCTATTTGGTCGTTTTCCTTCGGTTTTATCCTTTTTATTCGTTACTGCACCAAACCATTCCAAACAAACGTCATATATAATTCTGCAAAAATATGACAATTGATGATCAATGGGGCCCTTAAGATGGGTGTTGAGCAAAAAAGAAAGCTCCTGGTCTAAGTTTGTCCAAATAGCTGTCTGATTACCCTTGGGCCACTGAATTCTAGCTGTCTGATTACCCTTGGGCCACTGAATTCTTGGCTTGTGAGGAATGTCTCCAGGACGCTGTCGCTTAACAATGGGCCCTTGAACATTGTGGGGGTATTCCTGATTCATAAGCCCATCAATCGATTTACATTCTCCTATATACATATATATATATATGTATGTATATATATATATATGTATGTGTATATATATATATATATATGTATGTATGTATATATATATATATATATATATGTATGTATGTAAATATATGTATATATATATATATATATATGTATGTATATATATATATATATGTATACGTACATATGTATGTATATGTATGTATGTATATGTATATATATGTGTATATGTATGTATATATATATGTATGTATATATATATATGTATGTATATATATATATATGTATGTACATATATATATGTGTATATATATATATATATGTGTGTGTATATATATATATGTATATATATATGCGTGTATATATATATATATGTATATATATGTATGTGCATATATATATATGTATGTGTATATATATATATATATATATATGTATGTATGTATATATATGTATGTCTATTTATATATGTATATGTATGTATATGTAAAATTAACTTAAATCGCTAGTCGAAAATCTTCTACTAAAGTTTCACCTTAACGGATCATCAGGAAGTTTCGCCCTAAACCATTCTAAGGAGAAATTGCCTTTATTCACCAAAAACCTCCACCTATCCTAAAATTTGCATAAAAAAAAAAAAAAAATAAATAAATAAATAAATAAAAATAAAAAAAATAAATAAAAAAAAACCTATAACATTTCCTAATTATATAGTAACCACGCTCTTTTGTGTTTACAACTATTCAACACGTCCGATCTTTTGTTTAGCATATTCTTACTTTTACAATCTGCTATTATCAATTTTTCCTCCATACAAAGATTACAGGTTCTATTCATCATCATGTCGCGCCGCCTGCGCGGATATCCCTGACCGTCTCTCGCCATTTCTCCCTATCATTCATCGCCTCCGGCAGGTCTTCAGGGTTACATCCCGTGTCCTCACACAGCTACTGTATGTAGGTTCGTGCTGGTCGTCCCACTCTTGCACATCCATGTGTGGGGGTCCACAGGAGTACATCGCTTATGAGCTCGTCCTTGCTTCTCCAGCAGTGTCCTGCGTGTCTGGTTCGTCGAACTTGTATAGTTTTTGTGATGGGGGGCAAGTGTCCGTATAGTTGGAGTCTCGTGGGGTGTTGTC
>CAUZXS010000067.1:0-52500 GCA_963585895.1 Sepioteuthis lessoniana | reverse complement strand
AGACTTTTGCAGTTTTTGGCAATGAAGAAACACATTGCATTATATGTTAAATGCATTGATAATTGATATAGGAAACAAATATTTAGTATACTTATTATATCCTATATCAGAAGTGGGCAAACTGACCTGTAGACTACATGTGGCCTGCTGCACTGTTCTGTGCAGCCTGCAGAAGCCTCTAAAAATAAAAAATAAACACTTGCACTCGAATAAAGACTAAATTCTTTTGATTTTAAAAGATGCAGCCCTTTCATAATTCATAATTCAGTGATGCAGCCCTCCTATAAAAAAGTTTGCCCATCCCTGTCCTATATTGATATATAACTAAAAGAGTAAGAATTCAAGGTTTTATGTAGCAACTTTGTAGCCTTGCTTTCTGCATGTGATCTAAGTAGCAGATTTTAAAACTAAATGTTAATATACTTGGAGACATATGAGTTAGTGAAATGGCTAAAAAGCTGACAGACCACTAGTTAGTATGAGGGGGTCAGCATAGTATGGTTAGCACATGCTTTTATGATTTGTGTCTCTCTCCTTGTGTCGCCAAGGACTGAAGGTAGAAAGAAATCAACTCATTTGTACCACCTGTATTTGTATTATTATTGTTGTTATTGATATCATTATGGCTATACAAATAAATGTCTGTTACTAAGTTATTATTTTACAGATGGAATCATTATTTTGAAAACTATAAAATGTAATATTTCCTCAAAAGTCACACTTAGTGTAATGACTATCATAATTGGAAATTGAATTAGCAAGTTGAGTTCAAATCCAAGAGAAAGTTGTTTGTGCTTTACTTTGCATTAATTCCCTTGAGAAAGGCATAAATTCATCTGTTCTCCTTCCTGCTATAGGTAAATAGTAGGGCAGACAGAGGTTTTTAGCTTTGATAAGGCAACCAGTCTAGGAGAAGAAAAAACTCTGAATTCAAAACACATGTAATCTGCTTAAAATTTGACCTGGTGTTACATCCTGCCAGTAACAGTTTATCAATAAGGACCCAACTCCCTTATAATAGTGGTCTGTCAGCTTGTTAGGAAGAATGTTTTTAACATACATACTTAAAAAATAAATAGATAAATGAAATTAAAAATCTAATTTTTAAATCTTATTGACTGAAGTTTATAAGAAGAGAAAAGAGTTTTTTAATCAACAATAATTATTATTAATTTTGACAAATCCAAATAACAGGTTGGCAATAGTTACAATGAACTGCGAGATGTGTTGCATTAGCTATTCCACTTGAAGCTTGCTCTTTAGAGAGGAAGTCTTTCAACCAATCTTCTGAAGTATTTATTAATCTTTAAACAAAGCACAGTCAATCATATTTTTCATCTTTTGATTTTAAATTTCATTTTATAACAACTCACTCAAGTCATTATTTCTATAACTATCGGGAATAATATTAAGGATAGGTTCTCATTGAGATGAATTCATGTTCCGTTTTGCCCTGAGGAAAACCGGTTTCCAATCTGCTATGTTATAGAATGATGTGAATAGCAATAAAAAGCAACTAAAGCAATAAAAGACAAAGGAAAATAGATAAAATTAATAATAATAGACTTAAATAGTTATTATACTGAACTATGAGAAGTTACTTAAAAGTTCTTGACATAACAAAGAAGGAAATGAGTCTTTTTTTCAAATTCATGTTGAACTTTTTTCTTTTTTTCTATAAGAGTTAAAAAAAATAAAGGATGTACCATATGTATTAAACTTTGGGATGAATATATGAAATAAAATGCATTTCATGGCTTAAGGTCAAAGATGACTAGCCAATGGCAAATAGCTCAAGCAAACCTACACGAGTGAGTTCGAGTCTCATTGGGTTCCCCTTTCATATGGCCTTGTGCCACATCTAAGCAAAAAGCTTAGTAAATTATCCCCCCTGTTATTTTCAATCATTTTACAAATGATAGGTGTACAATTTAAGAGGGAAGTGCTTTATTTAAGGTTATCACTTGCAGATTTGTACATACACATAATTGAAAATGAAACCCGATGAGCTTCCCTCAATCCAAATTATTATGACATGGTTAATTTGTGGTGAACACTATCCAGAAAAAAAAAAAATTTGCTTAAAATTATATCTGCTATTTTCAGTTGACAAATAGATGTGAACAAACATTTTTTACTAAAAAAATGTTTAAAACCAAAATGAAATAATAGGTAACAGATCAGAATTCAAAGAATTCTCAACTGCTCTCAGTAAACATTAAAATATGAGTAAAATCAAAACAGACCACAAAATTTCATTAAGGGAAGTAGACTAATCTTGTTTTTATGTTAAATCAATAAATTATATACATGAATGAAGAAAAGTATAAGTTGTACTGGAAAAATTGATGCATGGAATATGAAAAGATAGCCAACTCAGCTCCGAGTTATTTCCTTTTCAGCCAGTCCGAGAACTTGTAAGACAAAACAGAATTTAGGGAGTAGGATTTGGTTGGTTGAACAACTTGTTTGGTTATTTTTTGTCAGATTAAGTTTCCTGGGAAGAGAGGGCATTTCACATTCCTGATAATAATCTTTTGTATATGATAATATAGTTTCAAGGATTTCCATTCATAGTGTATGAAATATATTACATAAACTCAAGTGGCAACATTTTTTTTAATTTATAATTCTGGAATATACTTATGATTATACTGTGATGGAAAAAATATATCATTTCACATTAGATAAGAGACAACCACAAATCTGAGGTGAAAATATACTTGGCACAATTGGCATTTGTATTGGTTTTTCTGTAGCCAGGCTAATGTAAAAGGTCAGAGTTTAAAGAAGCAAGAACTATTCAGAGGCAAAAGATAAGGAATATATTTAATAAGAAATTGTATTTCATGAAATCCTTGAAAATCTAAGAAGTATTTTCACAAATAAAACTATAAAACAATAAAGTATTCGTGAAAAATTGTAAAAATTATATGATTTTGACTGACATAAGAAATACTTCCAGTATTTTTTTTATTCCTTTTTCATCACAAGACAATCTTTCACCGAGCAACAATCGATTCATTAGCTGTTAACCCTTACTGCATAGGAACTGAGAATATTCAGTTTTGTGCATGTGCACTTGAGACAAGAGAACAGAGTTTACCCATTTTTGCTCGAGGGATACTTTCCAGAATTCTTCACATTTCATATGACTAAGTAGGTGCATTTTATTTTCCTGATTAATAGAAAAAGGCTGAAAAAACTTATTTCCATATGACTAGAGTTACACAATGCCAGCTTGTGTAGCATATTTATAAATTTCAACATGCCAGCTTGCGTGGCATATTTGTAAATTTCAACAACAAAACAAGATGGCAAAAGGTAATTTCTTCAATTTGTACTTTGGTAATTCTGATGAAAGGGTTAACCCTGAAAACAGTTCCATTAGGATGCCAAGTTTAGAGACTATTTGTACAATGAAATGAAAATATTTGATTGTATGAGAGCCAAGGTATATCTAAATTCAATAAATAGTGAATATAGATGGAAAAGAAAAACAAAACATTTTAGCTATTATTTAAGGACATAACTTGGAGGACATCAAGTTCAATCAATTTTAACAAATTAATTCAGTATTTGCATATTAGCACACAAAAATTTAATTCTAAGCTCGAATTTAAAGAAAACAAAATAAAAAATCCTTTAGACAAGACTTATCTAATATTCATCTACCACAACTAAGCTACCTTGTCTCCTATGGCCAGAAAAATTATTGGCTCAGTTTAAGGAGGCCATCTTTTCAGGCAACACATCCTCCAGCGCATTAAAAAGGAGGACAGGGTCAATTCCTGAGAAAGTTGAGCTTTTTTATTGCACCCATCAAAACTTCCCTTAACAAGAGTGGACCTAGTAGTAATGGCAATGAAAGGTTACTCTACACTATCCAGAGCTTGTGAACAACAGCCTCAGTGTTGGATGCAGTTTAGTGTCATAATCAGAACAGCCCTTTTTTGAAGCATGGTCTTAGCGATTTGCAGTCAACATATTCTACGCTCTGCCAAGAATCTAGAAATTGCATAGAATAAACATAAGCAGTAAAGTAGATCATAACTGATTAAATATTTATTATATCACATTTTAAGTCAAGTAGACAAGATAGGAAACTTGACCTCCAAAACCAAAAAAAAAAAAACCCCCAAAAAAATGTCAGATGAGAGACAGGTGACTTATATTATTGATGCCTGACTTCCCTCTCAGCCAATTCTGTTCTCCACCATGTTTGTTACTTTTTTGAAATAATGTTTGTGTCAGTGTTTGGATCTTCATGTGCCTATAAATAAGCATTCTGTGGAAGTCTAATTGAATATGGATGTAAACTGAAGTGTTGGCCATGTAGAAAACAGAAATATTAGTCTTCCACTTTTCAAAACCATTACTATCTTAGGCAATCAATTTTACAATTCATTATTTCAATTGTTACTCCTTGGGTTATCAGATAAAAACATTATACATATAATAGCTCTCTTCTCTCAGTATGACTAGCATTAATTCTTGGACACTGAATCAATTTTTACCCCATTTTCAATGCTTTCATATCATAAATGTTTATCTATTATACATATAATATCTCTTCTATTAGTAATACATAAATTCCTGACCAATGAGAATCCATTTTTCTTTATTTTCAATACTTTCCTATAGTAAAATAACTCGCAGTGCATCTTCATAGTAACTAACGTTAGCTTAGTTTAACACAAGGCCAGAAGTATGGGGCATCAACTATGCAAGATACTTATTTTTGTAGTAAGTGAACATATAATAATTCGATTTTGCTTTGCTTTCGTTTCTATGTTTAATGGCATATCAACCTTTGTGGGTTATTCAATGCCAAAGTCATCCTTGTTGAAGAACAGTTGTGGTGCTATTTAATAGCACCTTTACTGTTCTGGGGGGTTGATAAGGGAGTTCATACCTTTCCCAAGAATTTTATTTTTATTTTGTTTTGTTTTATGGCATATCAACCAATGTAAGTTATTTAATGCTAAATCCATTTTTATACATAAAAACAGTTCTATTTCAAACAATTCAGTTTAGCAAAAGAATGCAGTTTGAATGTCAAAACAATTCTATTTCAAACAATTTAGCATAAGTACACAGTTTAGTTCAATTTAACCCATAGATAGGATCCTATCAGAGTGAACCTGGGAGTGATGGCAATAAAGGGGTGCAAATTATTGGTGTTATATAGGAATACTTGATAGCATATAACTGTGTGCAAGCAAATGATTACTGACAGAAAAGTTGGATATAATCAACCATTTACAAGCAAATCAAAATTCAGTTTTAAATAACCTTGAAGGTGTTGATATGCCACAAATAGACCAAACTGTAATTCAGCTTTTGTTTTATTATACAACAGGCTTTTGAGTTTTAGTTGGCAATGTCCAAATAAAAGAAATTCAAAGCACTGACACCAAGCACCTATATATGCAGCTAGTTGGATAAATGTAACAAGACAACATCACCCCATACAGAAGTTGGCAGTAATAGTTCTTCTCTATCATTTCACTAAATATCACCCCCACACACACACACATACACAAACAGCTAATCTATATTTGAAAGAAGGCAGGGAAGGAAGTGGGAATGTTAAGAAAAACTGACAAGGACAAAGGTCAAAGAGCATAAAGTACATTTAGATAAATACATAGACAAATGGTCTAACTTAACCTACCATCAAACAGGTGGGAGGGAGAGGTCCAGTGAAAGAGAGACTACAGTGAAATGCAATAAATATCTACTAAGTTGCTAAAAAATGGTGGCATTTTATATGAATTTTGGGGTGTTAGTTTGTTAAGAGAAAGAATAAAACTAGAATGAACAAATGGAAGAATGTCTTACAACCTATTTGATTATTGGGATACAATGCAGAGCAATTCACCTTTGGGGTGTCTCTTGGTGTTGTCCAGCTCATCTCCAGGTATGGTATCAACAGCAATACATGATCCTGTATCTGATCTATTTATCAAATTCACACAGAAAGCTGAAAAATCTTATATAAATTAAGTGAAATGACTGTTTTTATTGACCTCTTACCTACTGGGTACACAGGTTATCAAATATACCCCTGCAACCAAGTATGCAAGCCAAAAGTCATACACTGCATCAGGGGTAGACAAAAAGTTTAATTTTAGGCCTCACTGATTTTTTAGAAAATCTCGCATTGAACTTATATAGCCAAAACTGGTATTGGTAGGTATTAAAAAAAAATCAATCTTATCTTTTTATTGAACATTCATGTTAGATGTAATGCAGGTAAATAAATTTTAGAAAATAATTTCCATAAGATGACACACCATAAACACTGATCAAGCAAAAGCAAAGTTTGAAGGTTTTACTAGCTATAGTTTTACCTATTTTTTGTGTTATGAAAGTCAATATCCCATTGTAGTATGGCATGTAAAAAAATAAAAGTATTGAAATCCTAGTTTAAAATAATTTGATCTAAAAATATAATAGCTATAAAAACTACAATTTCAACATGCAATTTTTTTTAATCATTAAAATCTAAATACTAAACAATGAATATGTATGAATCATAAAAAAATGTATAATGCCAAACCTGGTAACCTTCCAGACAAGTCCAAACTTGGGTATTTCAATGCACTAAAGTACAAAACACTTTGATTTGATACAATCAGTAGTTATTTAATTTGACTATTGACTATATATGAATTGAAATAAGAGTAATGTTGATATGTTTTCATTCTGTGAAGGAAGAGGTTAACTTTAGAATTCAAAAAATTTGTTGTGGGTCACATAGACCACAGGTTACCCACCACAACCCTAACAACCTTTATGTAACAGAATATTAGAAATATCATGATATTTCAAATTAGGATGAATAAAATGATAATTTTATTAAAGATGAGTACATCAGATCTTGCCACAGATTTTACACCAGTCTATGAAAGTGAGTTTATTAAGCATATTAGTACGTAAGAGACTTAATTTGCACAAAATTACAAGTGAGTGTGAGACAATCAATTTTTTATTTTTCTATAAGAAACTTATAAAACAGACAAAATAAATTAAGATAAAACCAGATGGAAAAGTATCAGGTAAAAATGAAATAAGAAGATAAGATTTTAAATAAAACCTAAGAAATAATGCAATATAACAATTTTGTTTATGTCTAAAGTAAATGCAGAAGGGCTATTATTCTCTTCAAACTTTGCTTATGTGACTTAAGTAATGACATTTTAAAAATTATTTATTTCCCAGAACAGTCAAGATAAATTCAGTTCAGAGTAGCTGATAGAGAATTTTCGAGAACTTTTCATTTTTGTATAACTTTAATATAAATACATGTAAATTTTGATTCACATATTGTTTCATTCAGACTTTACATATATGAAAATGTGTAAATTTGCCTCTTTTTACATAGAAAATAAGTTAATTTCTAAATTTCATTATCCAGGGCACAAAAAAAATTTGGAAAGAATAATGGCCATTTTCTATACTTTTACAACATAAGCAATTACAAAATAAAGCAAAATTATTTCACAGGGTAACACAAATTAAAATTTTATTTTAAAAAAAATGAGAGTATATACAAATTGTCACGTGGTGTCCCACTGAGAAGATAGAAATATGATTACTACTATTCCCCGTGCGTGAATTAACAGTAGCAAGCCTTCAAAGTAAAGAATGTGGGTCAGAGTGGAGACCAACAGATGTTGGTACTCGGTGACCTCACTCGGGTCGCCTGACACGGGAAGGAAGAAGGTAGAAGCCAAATGATTGGCTGGGACCCTAAAATGGAAGTGGCACCTTCTTCCCGTCAATGGAAAAAGGAAAATAAGAAAGTTAGTTGTTGGACAGGGTTCGTGGCGGACGGAACTAAAGCCAAGAACTCCGGGTAAAAGAAGAGCCCGTAAAAGAAGAAATATTCTCCACAGGAATCCATCGAAATATACCCAATATATATATACCCTCTCCCTCTCTCTCTCAAGTTGAAGAAAGACTGAAAACGAAAGAAAAGAAAAGAAGAAAGACATTTGTGTTCACGCACTATTCATTTATGATATATTTGACATGTTGAAGGTGTATATCTATGTGTAGTAAAAGATTGATATATTTCAATGTTCCCACATGCTCGAAGTTGTTATTTGTAGTGTCTGCTACGAATTTGTTATGTCATGTTTCTTTTTCAGCTTCTATTCACCTTATGATATGCTCGCTTAAAATTGTCCTATAAATTCCTTTAAAATTCTTATACGGGAAACTGGAGTGGTCGACTACTATAATTAATATTATTACGTATAAACCTAAAGGTCCATATCTTCCATTGTTCTAGGGGAGGAAGTCTAGTGGCCTTGGTGGGTGTGTGGATAGTGTGAAATTTGGAAACCCCTTGACAGCGGCGGTCAGTCTAGTCATAAATTAGTCCCCCATATAATATGCCAGTTCCTATATGCCTGAGGATAAACTCTGAACGAGGACTTATTCTACAAGGGATCAAGTGCCAGTCTGCCCCGTCTTCACACATGCGAAAATAAAGTCCCGTAATGGGATAAAAGTAAATTTTTCGCATCACACAAATGTTAAAATAAAAAGAAAATGATTTTAAAAATCAAAAAAATCTTTTTTTACCTATATAATATTTGAAGAAAAAATTGAATTAAATCAGTATAACAGAAACTGAACACAAAAGTAAAAAATGAAATTAAGAAATAAGAAAAACAGAATTTAAAAAATAGCTTAAAAAAACAAAAAATAGCAAAAAACTTGAACATACCATGATCATAAAAAATTAAAACCTAAGAGTAGAATTAAAATAAATATTAAGACAAATAAAAAAATTATCACTAAAAATAAAATTAAAAACAATCTTAATGCAATAAAAAAAATACCATTAAAAATAAAATAAAAATAATTTTAAAAAGACCAAAGAATATGATAAATATAAGCTGCAAAGGAAAGAAAATTGAAAACATTAAATAAAAATGTTAGAAAAATAGACCCCACCCCCCACCCCAATAATTTAACAAATGTATTTTAGCGGTTGATGTTTTTGCAAGTGATTATCATCAAACATTTATGTTGTTCATTTAGTCATGGATGTTGTTGATTTTAGACAACAAATAAACAGGTTTTTCCAGTTGTATACTAATACATTCATCTGATAACAACATCTCCCCCTGCTACTGTGAAGCTGGGAGTTCCTCTATGCAATCTTGCATTTGCAAAAGAAGCACAATGTCATATGTTGATTAAAGTGCAAGTAAAAAGCAGAATATAGGTTTGATTTTTGTTGTAAAAGTTTTAAAAAGGGGAAATAGAAATTCTTATTCTTTCTCTTATTTAGCTGTAAGCTTCTAGAGAAAGTAGTTAAAAAGATTTAAAAAAGAAGGAAACAAAGTAAAGAGGTGTGTAAGAAAAAAAAGGGAATCATCCGTTGACAATAAAAAGAACAATGTTGGGTCAACATGGGTAAAAAAACAAAAATGAATAGGTATGAGGGTGAATCATTAGATCTGTACCCTGATGCAGTCAAATTTCAAGTTGAAATTATTACTCTATATCATTTGATTATTGTGATTAATGAAGAGGCACTGAGTTAAGAGCATTGACAAGGGAAGACATTATCCTGAAAATAAATTTTTTTTTAAAAATAAAATAAACTGATATTTTTTTCATTATTAGCTTCTGGACTTATTGATATATATGGCATGTTTGAGAGATTGGGTACATGGTGTAATAAGAACAAGAAATCAGAAGAATATAACTGAATTTTTCAAGCAATACTTTTTTATCCTTTTGCTATCAGTTTATCCTTCTCATGGTGTTTACATTCCTTCTATTTCCTTTATTTCTGTCAATTTATACACTTACTAGTTCTCAGAGATCACATTAAAAAACCACTTTGAATTGCTAATAGCTTTTACTTTTATTGTAAGTGTTACATGATTTTATTTTTTATCAAAGATATAAAATGCAATTATGGTGGAAGATCTTAATTTACATATTCATTTTAGAGTGGTTTTACAACTCCTTATACTTAAAAAGATAATGAAAACTGATATATTACTTAAAAAGAAATCAAATATACAAAACTTTGGATGAATAATATCATATTCACATAATTATATACTAAAAATTGCAGTGTACCAAATATACAATAGCTTATATACATTTATTTATGAATTTAATATCAATATTAGAAAACATGAATGACAAAGTTCAATTGAATCACAGTTGAAGCAAATGGTCACACACTTGTACGGGAATTTTATACATGGTTTTTGGCCTGGATGATTTTAGCTGGAGAAGTTGGTTTGTTAGTAGCGAGAGAAAGTTTGTTGTTAGCGAGGATAGGTTGTAATGTATGTGTGTTTACGTTGTGTTGTTTCCTCGCTTAGTGTTGTTAGTCCCCTCGCTAAGTTTGTAGGGAATTGAAAGGTAGATGATGAAGATGAAGTAAGATGACGAAGTTTAGGCTTGTTAGTGTTGGAGATGAAATGGCATAGCGAGATGTTGAGATGGCAGCGTGTGTTGTGGGACGTGTGAGGGATTGTGTTTAGAGTCACCATGTAGTTTTGTATCTGGTATTTGGAGGAGAGTATGCGTTATCTCCATTAATGTAGACCAGCGGTGAATTAAGAGCTTGTGTGTTGAGAGCGGAGTCACACTCGGATTGACATAGCCATTTTTGGGGTGACACAAAGTTGGGCCTGTGCGAGGCATGTTGTATGCATCTAATTTATATTCAACTGGGATTCCTCGTAAGGAATCCATAAATTAGATGGTATCCCTCGTGAGTGTCCATGTTGTTGCTGCTGCTATGTTAGAGCCACAGTGAGATATCTACACTGGGCAGCTTGTCTAGCTAAAAAGCATCGCTAAGTAGGAACAGCCAGAGGAAGGTCTGTTCTGGTCTGCGTTCTCAAGCCAAAGAGACTGGGTTTGGCAGCTAACAAGCTTTGGTGGGCGGAAATGAAGGTCCGGGCTGGATAGGATTAGTCATCCTGATTGGTTGAAATTAAGTGTAGAAATAAATTGAGCGCCAAACCAAAATACAAGATTTTCCTCTTCTCTACACACTTGATTGGCTACAGGCAATCATCTGGGATTTCAGAGAGATTTGAAAAGTTGGTTGAGGGAGACAATAAAAAGTTAAATAACCTCTGGCTTAAATGAAACTGCATCCCATGGGGATGGGAGCAATGACTTATAAATGAAAGAGTGAGTGACTCTTTTCTTTCATCAATTGAGGAAAATAACACCTCCTATTTTGAGATAGATTAAAATAAGAAAGTGTAACATCAGAAAATAAATGTGAATAATTTTTGTCACCAATATGTTTGTTATTGCTTCCTGCTAACAGGATCAGATTACAATCCTTTTTTCTTGAAACCCAGGCCTACTGTGTTAGAATATACAACTTATTAATACAACAATTTGTTTTATATATAAAGTATTTGTAGAACAACAATCTGCCTCTTTATTCATCTGAGGTCCTTCCTAAATGTTTCTGTCTATCACTCCACTTCCAGAATGTCACTTCTAGCACATCAGACTCAGTGGAAGTAACTCAATACCCCTTCTTTTACATTTCATATGACAGATGGATATATGCCTGACTTATCAATAGGATTTCATTTATTAAAGAAATAATCAAAGATTTCAAGAGATCAATACTTGTTTGTTTAGTATGCACACAGAGGTGAAGGAAGGAGGTTACTTTGGTTTAAAATTAATCAGAATGACCTAATTGGTCCGGAAAGCAAATGAAATTGACATCTGCACCTTATGTGCCGGTAGGGGGCAGTAATTTTGAGAGTAAAATTAATCATTAAGATCTCATATGTATGGAAAACAAATAGAACTGATATCCATAGCCATGGAAGTTAATAAATTTCTAGCGGCCTTTAATGTCATAAAAGATTAATAGACAAAGATTAATAGACAAACGAAATATCTCAATTATATATCATTTCAGTTATCATATTTGATAAGATGAAAAATTATTTCTAATTTGTCAATCATTTTTACTCAAACGAAAGACACTTGCTTATATACATAACAATTGATAAGTCAGATATTTTAAATTTCTAAGTTTTGATTTTATTTGTGACCATTCTATTTATTTTTTTGACAAATGGAAATATAAGTGGAACTGCAATATGTCATGGATAAACAAAGATTTTTTTCTCAACTTATTTTATTCCTGCCTTTCTAAATACAACAATGTACATATACATATTCATACAATATATTTGAAAAATACATAAGAATTCTTGTAGATGTTCATATCATCTCTATATATGATTGTCTACATTTTTTTGCTTGCTAAACATTTTTGTCAAACAAAATATGCTTTACAATATTTTTATCCCAGGAAATGATAGGAAATCCCATCAAGTTCATGTGCATCTCTGTGTGCATATATATATATATTAGTTGGTTTGTTGATTTTATAGCATATCAACCCTTCTGGGTTATTTAATACCAAATCCTGTTCATACATATAGATATTAAAGATATGATTTGTAAATGAATATCTCTGATAAAATGAGTAGCACTGAATAATCAGTTTTATCCCTCAATTCACTCCAATGAATTTTAAAAAGACAAAAACTATCCTGTAATTCAATATCCTGGTATTTGCACCAGGTGGATTAAAGTAAATCACCTGACCCCAGGGAACCACCCTCCTCAGGCAGTAGCTGCTTAATTGGGCTGAGTTCACAGCTTGATGGCTGAAATGCTCACTGAAGGGGATGTTGAGAGGACCAAACATTTTTTTTTTAAATGGCCAAGCACAAGTTTCCATTCATGCATGCTCTATAAAATGACTTCATATCAAATCTGACTTGTTGAGAAGTCAGATTAATCCATACTGAAGTACTATACAGATTCCAAGAGTTTCAAACCAAATACTAAGGTTTTTAAGTATAAAGAATAATCTACTTATATTAAAAATGTCACTCAATATACCAGTTATGTAGACTGGTCTCACTACTGAGTAATGAAAAATTATTGAGCCTACTCAAAGCAAAACTGATTACAACTAGGTAGATTACACTACTTAATCCTTTTTACTATTTTTACTTTCTTTTTTTCTTTTCCCACTAATTTTTTAAAGTCTTGAGCTACTTTGTGTTCTTTCACTCTTTTACCACTTCTCTTTGCTTTCATCTTCTCATGTTTTTTTAAGGGATTTTAGCCAACCAATGCTGCTGCATTCTCAATTTACCAACAAGAGTAATGATACCATCTTGAACCATCCATAGACAATCTAAGGTGTAAATCTATATAGAAATAATCCTGTCATGCTACCATGCTAACAAAATAAGATTGATTCATTTTAGCAGAATGTCAACTAGTGTAGGGTTATTTTATGCCCCGAGGTAAGGGAATCATATTCATTGTACATTTACATTTTTCTATAGTGTCATAAGAGTTTTTTTGCGCATGATTATGCGATATCAAGTACTACTATCAAATAAAAATATTTTGCACACAAATATATGGTTTCAAGTAACTAATAATAATAATAATAATAATCTTTAGCAAACAATTATAGTTTTAAGTAACAATTCTTAATAAAAATAATCTGTACAGTTATATGGTATCAAGTATTCTATCTAATAAAAATAATTTTCAAATAGTTCCTTTTGACCCATTAATGGGACCCTAACAAATACTAGCACTCTGGGTCAAAGTGGACCTGAGAGTAATGACAATGAAGGGGTATTTCCCACTCTCCAAAACTCCAGGACTGGAACTTTATCAGATGCAGTTTAGTATTATATTCAAGACCCCAATAAGTTTTAGTAGAAGAGTCTTACCCCTCTGCAATGGATAAAGTCAGTGTAATCTAAGCCCCCACCGATAGAGCAAACAGGATAAGAAATAAACATTTAAAAAGCTTTTTTCAAAGTATAAATAATAATTTTTTCAGAATTTCTTGCTTTTATCATTATTCCTAGCAAATAGACCTAAGTGCTGAGAAAGTGAACTTTTGACCAGGAAGTCCAATGCTTTATCCACTGAGCTACATCCCTAATCTAAATCTTGACTATTTTTGGAGCCAAGTTAAATGAAATCAAGTTATTTATAATTTCAGAGGGAACAGACTGGTTGCAGCTGTCATAAATACAAAACAGGAATGGCAGGGTCTGGGGATAGACAAGTAGCAACATGCTAAGGAGAAGAGAGTAAGATTATTATATTTCACTTTGATCTTCATCATGATCAGGTGTAACTGATGGGGGTGAGTGGGAGGAGGCTAACAGCCACAACTTCACAGGCTGGTTAGTCTTTGAATAAGTAAATATATTAAAAAGATTCAAAGAATTATTCTCACAAACTCTTAGTATGCTATTTAGACTAGTTCATTCGTCAATCATCATTCAGTATATTAAGCATTCTAGTAAGGAAAGAAAAATGTTTTGTTTTTCATCAGTTCTCTTCCTAGGAATTCATTTTGTATCCAAATTTCTTTGAAAAGATCTGAGAACTGTTCTATGAAAAAATAAAATTGCAAAAATTCCTGTTTGATATTATTTTCCTTACAGGGTTGCAGATTTCACTTGAAGACCAAAAAACTTACTGGTTGAAACATTTTGTGAACAGCAAAAATGAGTTTAACAGTAAAAATAAATAAATAAATTATTCTATAGGATGTATAGTGATTAAAGAATTTAATATCAATTTTATAACAATCCAGTGTAAAAATGTAAACTCTTTTTAAAAATTTTTTTACAGCAGTAATTAGGGAACAGTTAAAATTAAGCAGTTTTATCAAAATACTTATGATATGCTTTGTAAAATATAATTGATATCAATTTTTTTGAGTGAACTTTGAAAGGAAAGCATTAAGGACTTTAAAGTTATTTTTTAAGTAACTTTAGTAAAACATTAGTGTCTGTAGCCTAAGACTATTATCAATTCTATGTTCATGAAGAGTTTGATTTAGTTTCTTTGTTCAATGACCTATTAAACTTTATGGGTTATTTAATGCCAAAGCCATCCTAGTAGAAGAACAGTAGTGGTATGAATAAATCTATAACTGGCGAAGGGGTGGGGTAACACTTTCCCAAGGATATTAGTCTGAAGGTGAATGTAAAAGCAAAACTGGAGTTTGAACTCATTATGATGTCATAGTCCAGAGAGAGAGAGAATACTAATTGCATAAATATCACACTCATAACAGTAAAGTCAAATGAGCTCTGCGTTCTATATTTTTAAAAATTGAGCAAAAACATTAAAAAGCTTTAAACAAATATGCATATGACTGACAATATTTGCTTATATATATGGCATGTGCTATGAATAATTACTTTGGGTAGGCAGTCAGTTGACCTTTATAAAGTAAATTGTTAACAAAAGCCTTATCATCATTAGAAAATACTTCAAAACATGGCACATCTGATACAGATAGGTTGTATTTTTTTAAAAAATTAATTGATTGATTAAGAAATAAAAGATTTTTCATGACTAATTTTTGTTGCTTACCATTAAGTAGATCTTTCTTCTCTATTTAAGCAATTTGTCAGATTTGAAAAATATTGATTTTCCATGGTCCTATTTACAATATAAATACAAAGTCAAAATGATTGCAGATTTTATCTGACTTTGTTTACAAATGTCAATGTCATTGAAACTTGGGTTCTCATAGTTTTCTCCCATTCCTACTATTTCACTTTTTCCTCCTTTTAATAGAAATAAAAAAGAAAAAGATAACTCCTGTACATGCATTTCAGAAAGTCAGAAATCATTTTGACATTCCATCTTGGTGTCAGAGGATATCATAAAAACCAGATATGTGAACTTTTGAACTGTTTTATATCTCTGTCTGGTCAATGGATTGATTGACTTATTAATTTTAATGACATCAACCTGTCTAGGGTTATTTTCTGCCTTGATTTTAGGGAATAATGTTCATTGTATGTTCATATTTACATTTTTGAGTATTTTCTTAAGAGATTTTTGCTTTCATAAATCAAACATGAATAGATTTTAAACAATTTTATTAAACATGAATAATTTTTGAACAAATCTATTTGATCCATAAATGGGACCCTAATAGGGTCAGAAAGGTGCTTACTCCACACTCTCCAGATCTCAAGAACTGGAGCCTCACCATCAGATGCAGTTTAGAGTAATATTCAGGACACCCTCTTTTGGTAGGCTCTTACTCCTCTGCAGGAGATAGCCAGTTTATTCAAAGACCTGCTAAGAGGGTGCTCTGACCAATGGAGATAGCAGGAGGGTGGTAGCTATCTTGTGTCACTGGCTGGTCATAGTATACTAATTAACACTGAACTTGAAAGCCATTGAGAATGGGAGGAATCTCTGTTTAGTGCTTCAGCAATATTTATAATTGCATCCTAGAATAATTTATGGAAAGAAGATCCTATTTATTAATGTTTATCTCTGACCTGATTAAAACAAAAAAATTAACTGGCCTATCTTGTTATAAAGTGCTATAACTCCAAATGCAGTCCTGGGCATCTGATGCTAAAATAGATTTAATAGGAAAAAGTGGATTATATCTGAAAATGCAATGCGATTGAATACAACCGGACACATACAAGGTAAATTGATTCTTCTCTTTTAGCAGATAAAGCTTGTTGTTGATCTATCAACCATCTCAGCAGATCAATAGACAATAGGAAAGTCAGACTCATTTTTTCTGATCAATGAAGAGAGAACAGCATGTGCCCAAATAAAGTTTTGTTGCACAATCAGCTGGTAAGTCCAATTCTGAAGTAGAAGGTCAGCATCGAGCATAAACATTGATTTTTTTTAACTCTATGGCAGAGGGTCAAAATGAACAGCTCAAAAGTCTTGTTATAAACACTGATCAATTGATGCATGAAAAGGAATCTCTGCTTTGTTGCAATCAGGAAAATAATAAGCTAATATGAAAATACTAAGCATTAAATAAAAGATATTCATTTCATTTCAGAAATACTGAGATAAGACTTCTATAAGACACAAACCTGAAAAATTTACATTTTAGAAATATGTTTATCTTGAAACTATAATATCAGACTTTTTCAAACTTATTTCTTAATATAAGTTTTTAATGTGGCAGCAAGTGTCATTGGAGTGCCTAGAGCAGGATGTGGCACCCAAAGAAGTCCTGGTCATCCACTGCAGCCTGGTAGTCTCCTGTCGTAACGGTTCTTCGGGCCACACACCTTCAAGTCTTGCAGTGATGGGCGCATGGCGAAAGTAACAGGTGTAGGTGAACACTGGCGGTTGTAGTCACAAACCTGCATGTAGGCGGTCCATGGGCAAGTGGTTGCTCTTTTTCCTGAATCCAAGGGCAACAGGAGAGTTCAGCAGCACCTGTGGGCGACTGGGCAGCCTCTTTAGGACAGCACTGCCCACCCTCGCATGAGGGAGGGGGTTAGAAAAGGTACTCCAGACAAATGCTTGCTCTTCCAGTGTCTGGTCAGCTTACCACAGTCGAACAACGATGCAAAAAGGAAAACACAAAAGGATTATCCTTGGGGCATGGAATGTCCGAAACTTACTGAATAGAGCTATTACTTTAAGACCTGAAAGAGGAACAGCACTTGTCGCAAGGGAACTCCAGCATTACAGGGTAGATATAGCCGCACTCAGCGAGACCTGGATTCCGGACAAGGGTTCCCTGAGAGAAGAGGGAGGTGACTATACCTTCTGGAAAGAAAAGCCACAAGCAGAAGTCTGGATTCACAGTGTTGGGTTTGCCATCAGAACAGCTTTGCTGAGGAGCATGCCTGTGCAACCAGTTGGAATCAATAAGTGCACATGAAACTGCACATCCCTCTCAGCAGGATCAGATACCTCGCAATTATCAGCGCTTACGCCCCTACACTTACAAGCCCAGATGACCCATTTCATGTCACGTGTGTTACAGTTGAGAAGGGTTTTCAGCAATAAAATTTATTTAAAATTGCCCTTATAATACTTTACTCTCTTTCCTTTTTGGCTTGTGTAGTCTTAAGGCATTACTCTTTCATGTAATACATAAAAAAAAACATTCCTATGACCATTTTTTAATAATAGTCTTGTTTCTAGCATCATGTGCATTACATTCGGACATGAAGGATATTTTAAACATTTTTAAACAATGTATAAACTCTGTGAATTGTGCCTTTATTTTTTTTTATAAAAATGTGTTTTTCTAAATTCTTATAGAGTCTTCTAATTATTAGAATAGTTCTTTTGTAAATTTTTATTCATTGAACCCCTGAGAATTAAGATATTTGTTGTAATGTGTGTTACACCTTATCGTCACATGCAAAATCTCACCGATTTCCAAAGCTCTGTGAAGTGGGAAAATACTCAAATTTGGCAACCAATCAGAATAAAGATTTTTCTTAATCTTAGTTTTTGTCCTGAGAGAATTGGTCATTTGGTTTGGACAGCACCGTCCCTTAAAGTTCAGGCTCCATAGCATAAACAATTTTCATTGAAAAGATTTCAAACCTGCACTGGTTAGTGTAAAAACCTTTCTTTTTTTTTTCATATATGTATCATAAAAATATATAAAGTAGGTTTTTGGAAAACTGTTTGAACGCACATATATATATATATATAAGAATTTGGGAGTAGAAATTTTTCGGACAGTGTTCATTTTTTAAGCAGCAGCAATAACCAACAAGGCCAGTTTAGTTTTCCATATGGTTGATAAAGAAAATTATTTTAACTTGTGATGAGAAGAAAAATTAAATATTTTAATTATTTGTTTATTTTGTCGTCAATAGAATTTTTTTTTTATCTTCAATAATTTATTTTTAACATTTAGACAAGGACCTATTTGAAATAAAAACATTTCATATCAACAAAGCTGAAAACTACTGGTTGCCAAATGCTGCTGTTAGCTGTTTGAAGTTATCGGCAAATAAAACACTTTTTTGTTTTAAGTTGTTCTATCACCTCCTACCTCACACTCACATCTTTCTTTCAGTAACAACGTCTTAAGTTTAAGAAAGGGTGATGTGTTTCAAGGAAAAAAAACCTAAAAATATTAGATGCAACATTTCATACTATTTTGGTTTCAATGAAATGAATTTTCTAAAATGATTTCTAATTTTTTAGTAAGCATACACCTACACTTGGTGTTAGGAAAAAAAGGGGGGGTGCGTTCATTTTTATTAAATTTCGAAAGTAAAACAATTCCTTTTATTGTAAAATATTTTTCTACTTTTTTTTTTTTACACCTTGCTCCATATCAATACTTACTTAGTTGCTTTACTTGACTCAAAAATTTAGATAAAGAAATTAATTAGCATAATTACAAAAATAGCATTTGTTACAATTAAAGAAGGTAATAAAAATATTTAGTAATAAAATAAATTACATTTTTATGAATCATTAGATTTTGTATCAAAACTTCTTATTGATATCAAAGGGTTAGACATATTTTTATTTCTAAGTGATTGTAAGTGATAAATGGAATGTTAAGTGACTAGCTTTTTAAGTTCGAATAGAAAGTCTTTGACTTTATAGCTACTTTTTTTCATATCCAAAAAATTGTCTTAATTCAGTTTTCAGATGGAAACCTCGTGTGAAAAAAATGTCTGCTGAAAGAAGAGAGCTCAAAGGAAAGGAAGGAAAGAAATGGGTACATCTTTTCAAGAACAAGAAAATGCCAGGATTTCAGCCCTTCGAAAAAGTCAACAAGAAACAATGAATATAGATCAACTAAAAGAACACCGTAAAAAAGTTGCTGAACGTGTCTGTCTCTTTCGATTATGTAAAAAGCTAAGACAGCAAGAAATCATTGAGTCACTCCCTGTCAAATCAGGCAAAGGGTTCAAGATGCCTCAATCATTGGGAAAAGCAATCTGAAAATTAGATAATAACTTGCCTAAGTCACCTACAAAACAAAGGGTCATCGTTAATGGTTTAGCCTAGCAGGTAGGACTGGAATTGAGTCCAAAAATCACACATAACCATGGACAAAGGATAAACCAAAGATTTACAGAAGAGAACAAAAAGTTGATAACAGACTTTTATGTAAATACAGATGTTGTGTATACCATGCCTGGAATGCACGATGAAATGACAGTTTGGGAAAATGGGATCAAATTAAAATGCAGAAAATATCATTTAATCATGTTTTTAAAGGAAGTTTATGAGCTGTTTAAACAGTCCTACCCTGACATTACTGTAGGGTTCAGTAAATTTGTATCTCTGAGGCCAGCGAATGTGTTGTTGCTTAAAGATCAGCATCCAGACATGTGCAAATGTGAAATTCATGAAAATTTTCTTCCAAAAATTAAAGGTCTAGGAATTACCTATGATGAACATTTTTGGCCTAGCATTCTTTGTGATGACAGTCTTGATTTGACTTCTCCTTGTTGGAGAGGTATTTGTGCTAATTGCCAATTGAAGAATAAGTTCACAATAGAGAAAAGCGATGCTGACACAGTTTTTTGGAAAGATTGAATAAAAACTGAAACCGGACATCTGTGAATAGATCAAAAACAAGGGTATGTAGGTTAATTAAAAGAAGATCTTTTCAGCGAATTTTCTTTTTTCAAAGAACATGTGAGAAATAAACGGATTCAGTCTACAGCATTTATGGAGGACAAAAAGAGGAGTGATTGCCATGTTTTACAGTGTGACTACGCAACGGCATACAGTTGTGATTATCAAAATGAAGTCCAAAGTGCTTAGTGGTCTCGGAAATGCATTAATTCCTTTACTGCTGCTCTGTATAGTAAGAGCCAAGTTTGCCAACCATTCTTGATAATCACAGATAGCCAAGACAAAGGAAAAAATTCTGTCTTTACCTTTATAAATGCTTTGACAGACTACATTCAATTTGAAAAAGGGGACATGCTTATAATCTACACAGATGGGCCATCATCAGAGTTTAAAAATAGATACATTGTGAAACTGGTATCTATGTTATCAAAAAAATTCCAGTGTAAAGTTTCCTGGAAATATTTTGCTACATCACATGGAAAAGGTGCTGATAGAATTAGTCGGTCAGCCAAATCTCTAGTGAGAAAAAGAGTCATGAATCAAGATAAAAATGCTGTGATTGTACAAAACTCTGCTGATTTTTACAAAGTAGCAAAATATGACATGAAGGGAGTAAATGTTCTTCATATAAGTGAAGTGCCTGTGGTGTAATGGTTATCGTCGTAGGAAATGGACACGGCGAAACGAGTTCAAATACTGGATGAGACTGATTGCATTTCACATAGCACTAATACCCTTGGGAAAGGTATGAATCCAATCATTCTCCCTCCAGCTATGGGTAAATAGTAGGGCAGACTAGGTTCTTCAGCCTTGGAGAAGGAAAACTCAGAATTCAAACCTGTTAAACGCCGCTTAAAAATTGACCTTGAGTCATATCCTGCCCGAGCGGAGGGGTTGGGTAAATATGATAAGTGAAGGACAAATTTCAGAATTGATAAAAGAAAAGAAACCTTGGGAAAATATTAAAGATGCCTCAGGCATCAGTAAGATGCATGTTATTAGTTGTTGTGATGGTTCGACTATAGAAATGTTCAAGACAAATTTAAGTAAGGATCCATCATCAACTATTGTATATGAAGATGAGGATGTGGCAGAAGCGAGAAACTCAATGTAGGTGATTGAGCCTTAGTCTCCTATGATGGGAAAAAATTCCCTGGCGAAGTTGTGTCAATTATAGATACTGATATAGCAGTATCAGTAATGAGGTATTCCAGAAAAGGCAAATGGTACTGGCCAGATAAAGCTGATATAATTGCATACCGGCCCGAGAATGTGATCAGAAAACTGAGTCCACCAGTTCCAGTAGGAATGATAGATATCGGGAGAAATTAGGATGTGCTTTATCATTTTCAACCTGAAATTTTTCAATAAATAAATCTATTTTATAGCATAGTATGGACGCTAACAAAACGGCTGGAGAAGAAACTAGATGGCAATTACACAAGAATGCTGCGTGCAATCCTCAACAAGTCCTGGCAGCAACACCCCACAAGACACCAACTGTACGGCCACCTGCCCCCTATCACGAAAACTATTCAAGTTAGGCGAACCAGACATGCAGGACATTGCTGGAGAAGCAGAGATGAACTCATAAGAGATGTACTCTTATGGATCCCCACACACGGCCGCACAAAAGCAGGACGACCAGCACGAACGTACATTCAGCAGCTATGTGAGGATACAGGTTGTTGTCCTGAAGACCTGCCTAGGGCGATGAACGATAGGGAGGAGTGGCGAGAGAGGGTCAGGGATATCCGTGCTGCCAGCACGATATGATGATGATGATGATGATGATGATGAGTATGTTATTTATTATGTTGAAATCCATTGATTATTGAAGGTTTTGAAGTGATATTTTGGCAAGTAACACACGTGATGTCACGTGTGTTACACAAATTCAAAGTGTTCTTTCAAGAAAAAAATAGCGAGATTTTTTATTTTTTTATTTTTTTATTTTGTTTGCAGTAATATACTAGTTTATAAACAGAAAGGATTTTTTCCTCAGAGGTTTTATTGAAGAATGAAAAAAAAAATGTTAAGTGTCATGTGTGTTACATGGACACAGGGCTAACTTTATGAAATTTTCATGTAAAAATGATTAAAAACAGAAACTCAGGACCTCAATTATTTTGATATCTATATATGTATCAATCATGAAAAATAAAATTAAACATAATTCTATGTTATTTATAAGTAAAAATGTATGCCTGAAAAATAGGCAATTCTTTCATTTTCTGACTTCAATAAATAGCCGATGTTTATAGTCTCAGCACAGACAACAAAGAAAAGATCAGAATTGGAATTTTTTTTTTTTTTGTAGTTTAGGGTGTTATCTTACAGAAAAAAACATAACAAAAATATTGGATTTAAAATTCTCTGATTTTGGACCACTTTCCATGGAATGAGCCAGATGATGCCAAGGAACAATTTTATGAACAGTTTGACCAAGTCATCAGGTCAACCCCACTAAGCAACAAACTAGTCATCCTTGGAGGCTTTAATGTGAGGGTGGGAAGGTACTACAGCAGCTGGGAAGGCATTCTGGGCAGACACACAGTAGGCAAGATCAATGACAACGGCCTGCTCCTCCTCAGCAAGTGTGCAGAGTACAGCCTCTGCATCATTTACACCTTGTTCAGGATGGCAGACAAGTACAAGACCACATGGATGCACCCGAAGTTGAAACACTGGCACCTGATAGACTTCATCATCATCTGCCAACAAGACATCAGGGACGTCCGTGTGACCTGTGCCATGAGAGGCACTGAGTGCTGGACTGACCACCGACTGGTCAAGGCTGTACTGATGCTGCACATTGCACTGCCCCACAGAAACCGCCCCAAGACTGTCAGGGCCACCTACAATGATGCCAGGCTGAAGGAACCATCCTACCGGGCATGATTCCAGCAAGTGCTAGACGAGAAGCTCCAAGATCGTGTGATCACCGAAGGCAGCACTGAGAAATGGACCTCTTTCAAAGAAACAGTCAGTGAGACTGCGAAGGAAGTCCTTGGAGTGAAGACCAGAACCCATGAAGACTGGTTCGATGAGCATGACAAAAGGTCAAAGAAGCCATACATGCCAAGAACAAGTCTTACATCGAGTGGCTGAATGACCCGTCCTCCGTCTTCAAGCGTGAGAAGTTTAAGGCCCTCTACCCCAAAGTCCAGACTGATCTTCGAGCAATGCAGGACCAGTTGTGGCAGGACAAAGCAGCTGATGTCCAATACTACGCTGACACTCACAACGCGAAGAAATTTTTCAGCTCACTAAAAACCGTTTTTGGCCCCTCTGCCTCGGGCAGCGCCCCATTACTGTCATCAGACGGGAAGACGCTCATCAAGGACCAGAAGGGTCTCAGCAAGTGCTAGTGGGTGCACTTCAGCACTCTGCTGAATTGGCCTTCACCAGTTGACTCAGACACTCTGAATCAGATCCCCCAACAGCCTGTTCAAGTTTCGCTTGCAAAACCCCCGACCATCGAGGAGATCAAAAAGGCGATCCACCAGACAATCTCTGGCAGAGCATTGGGAAAGGATGGCAACCCTG
Source organism: Sepioteuthis lessoniana (assembly GCA_963585895.1). NCBI lineage: Eukaryota > Metazoa > Mollusca > Cephalopoda > Myopsida > Loliginidae > Sepioteuthis > Sepioteuthis lessoniana. The sequence goes on along the minus strand of CAUZXS010000067.1, from coordinate 28,506 downwards.
CTGAGATCTACAAGGTAGTGGGCCCCGACGCCCTTGGAGCCTTCCACAAAGTTCTGCTCACTGTTTGGGAGGAGGAGATGATGCCAGACGACTTCCGTGATGCCCTTATCGTCTCACTCTATAAGAAAAAGGGAAGTAAGTCAGACTACGGGAACTACAGGGGTATTTCCCTCTTCTCAGTTGCAGAAAAGATCTTTGCGAGAGTCATCCTTAACAGACTCATTACAGTCCCCGAACAGACCCTCGACCTGAAGGTCCTCGATCAAGCTGAGGCCACTATCATCAAGGCCCAACTTCAATGGGTTGGACATGTGATTCGAATGGAGGAGTGTCGGATGCTGAAACGCCTGATGTATGGGGAACTCCAGGCCAGCAAAAGAAACCAAGGTAGACCAAAACTACGGTATAAAGACACAGTCAAAGCCAATCTCCAGTGGTGCTACATCAATCCGAGAGACCTGGAGGGATATGCCATGGACAGTTCTAAATGGCGAGGCTTGGTTCACAGAGCTGCTGCCAACTTTGAAGAGGCTCGATGCCAGAAACTCACTGCTGCCAGAAAGAGATACCGCAGAGCAGCCTCGGCAGTGATTCCAACAACTGGCTTCCAGTGCCCCCACTGTTCAAGACTGTGCCTCTGGGCTGGGGCTGTGGAGCCACCTCCGTGTTCATAGATGAGTCATAGAATATATAATACCAGTACATATGCAAATTGTGTGTGTGTGTATGTATATATATATATATATATAGGGTGGTTGGTTTTATGGAAAATCAACCTTTGCCAAAGTCTGTTTAACAATTATAGTCTCGTTTTATATTCAGTACAAAAATTTGTATTCACAATCATTTAAGCAGATAAACTCTTCATTATCTCAAACAAATCTATCTAACCAATCTAACTTGGAAGTAATGGTAACAAAAGACATAACTCCACATTCCTCCAAACTCTAGAACAAGAGCTTCACTACTGGATGTAGTCAGTGTATTTCAGGCTCGGCCAACAGTGCAAGAAGAAAACAATGAATGCATTAAATCTTCCCAAAATAATAAAATTTAATTGTAGTGCCATATCAGCATGCATCACAGTGGAATAACCAAAACTGGAGTTCATCACAGTTTTGTCTTTAATCAAAACTGAGAGAAAAGACTGCCAGTGATGAAATACTATCTTAGCTTATCACACATTAGTAACATGTGTACAGATATAAAGTTAATACCTCAAGTCAAGTAAATAATTTTTCCCTAAGTTTATAAGATATATTGTTTTTGCTACTGTTAGCAAAGTTTTCCTCTAAATTCTAATGAAAGAACTGAAGCAGAATTTTTTTTTTTTTTCGAGGCTCACTTCCTTCTTGCCACAAGCGGAGATTTCGGACACAACAGTAGAGTCTGTCTGTCTCTTTCACTGGTAAGTCCAATTGGTCATCAAAATAATAAAAAGAAAATAAAACAAGTCCGGACGTAATTCTCCTCTCACTCGCAGGCCCGACTGGTAACCTTCGTAACAAACAAAAAAAAACAAAGTCTGACCATAAGTCTCTCCTCATTCACAAGCTCAATTAGTAGTCTTTTTGACAAAGCAAAGTCTGACTGTAAGTCTCTTCTCACTCGCAACAAGAGCCCCAGTTACGCCGACGCAGCTGTTTTTATCTCTGTCCAGACAGAGCAAAATTTGTACAAGAGCGTATCTACATTTAACAAATCGCACCCTCACCCTCAGGAATATTTTCTCGCTTCACATGCGAAACACGTTCTCGCCCATTTTGGATTCCATGCTAAGTCATTATTTTCGTTACCAGAACAGTATTAAGCAAATATCACCAAAACAACTTTACTGCAGTTTTTTTTAAATATTTCCCTTAAATTACAACCCAGCTTTGTCCTATTAAATTGGAACATGGATTGACAAAAGCATGAAAAGACACTCACTGGTACAAAACAAAATTAGTACTATATTCATTAGTAAACAATAGTGACAAACTCTAAATAAATTTAAAGAGGAGCCTCCATGACATAATGGTTAAAGTGCTGGACTGTGACATTGCAGTGAGTTCAAACTCCAGTCGGGCTATTACATTAACTTTCACATTAATACCATTAGGAAAGCTATGAACCCCTTTCTCCAACCAGTTATTGGTGAAATAGTACCACAACTGTTTTTCTACAATAATGTCTTTGGCATTAAATAATCTACAAATGCTGACATTGTATTAAACAACCCAATTAAAAAAAAGAATGTATACATTTAGATGACAATGATAGTCAATAAATTAGTGTGAAAGTGAATGCAATAGAGTGACTGGAGTTAGAACTCATTAAAATGTTGCAGTCCAGCACATTAGCCACTATGCCACAAGTACTTACACTGGAGAAATAGAGATTCCCTGGACAGAATTCAGGCCACCTAAGTAAATGCACTTATAGGTAGCAGCTTAAACACTGGTCACTCAGGTTCTAAGTGTTAGACAAAGCTGTTTGCATCAAGGAGCATAGTTTGAAAATGTTTTGTGTTTTTTTGTGTTTTTTTTTTTTTTGGTGGTGACTCTAATGGGCTTCTACAAACCAAAGTACAAAGACAACAGGTGGAGAACAAGAGTAAATTACCCTGAATAGGGTAAAACTGAAATTTCTTGTGGTAATAAACAGGTTACTTAACCCCACAGTTCTCCACAAAAATGCCCCTAAATCTTATTTTCTACTTGTCTCCAAGTGGAATGCTTTCCAAAAGTCCTGAGTAATGGCTTTCTTGAATATAATTTTACTGAGTTTGTATTTAACCAACCCAATTGCCACAGGCAGGATGTGACACAAGGTCAATTTCTAAGCAGAGTAAAGCCGTTTTAAATTCCAAATTTTCTTTCACCCAGACTGGTTGCCTAACCAAGGCTAAAGAACCCTGTCTGCCCAACTATTTACTCATAGTTAGAGAAGAACAGATGGATTAATGCTTTTCTCAAGGGCATTAGCACAAAATGCATTAGCACAAACAGCTTTGTCCAGGATTTGAACACAGGCCACCAACTCCATTTCCTATGAGATATAGTAACAGCAAAAATATTTCTGGGTAAAAAGTTCAAAGGTTTAAGTTATATTTTTAAGAAATTCAGGTATCAACTTTAGAAACCTTAGTGGAAGACCCACTAAGAAATTTAAAGTAATTCCAGTAGGAAAAACATTTTTAACAGTTGTCAGATATTCATACCAATCATCATCATCATCATGTTGTGCTGGTAGCACGGATATCCCTGACCCTCTCTCGCCACTTTTCCCTATCGTTCATCGCCTCTGGCAGGTCTTCTGGACTACATCCCATATCCTCACATAGTTGCTGAATGTATGTTCGTGTTGGTCGTCCTGCTTTTGCTTGGCCATATGTGGGGGTCCATAAGAGTACATCACTTATGAGTTCGTCCCTGCTTCTCCAGCAGTGTCCTGCATGTCTGGTTCGTCTAACTTGAATAGTTTTCGAGATAGGAGGCAGTAGACAAATTCACTTACCTAGGAAGCAGCATCTCATCAACCGAAAAGGACATCGACACGAGGTTAACGAAGGCATGGACAGCTATCAATAGGCTATTGATTATATGGAAATCAGACCTAACCGATAAAATGAAATGCAGTTTCTTCCAGGCAGTGGTCGCATCAATACTGCTATATGGATGCACTACATGGACTCTAACAAAACAGCTGGAGAAGAAGCTAGACAGCAATTACACAAGAATGCTGCGAGCAATCTTGAACAAGTCCTGGCAGCAACACCCCACAAGACACCAACTGTACGGTCACCTGCCTCCTATTCATACCAATAAAATGTTGAAATAAATAAGAAACCTGATTGAATATCATTAAGAAGAACAATATTAGTGTCTAATTTTGTGATAAGAGTAATACATCTGACAATTCTGTAATGACCTACAAAATAGCACCTCCTCCTCCTCCCCACAAATATATGTGACCTACATTGTTCCAACACTTGACTAAGGTTACAATAATAGTAGACAAATGGCTGAAGCAAATTTTTTTTGCTGTTTATTTATATCCTTTCCTTTTTCTCCTGTTCTCTACAGCAGTTCTTTCTAAAACTATTAGGTAGTGTCATAAATAATTTTCCTTTTAGTAAAATTTAATTCATTCATGAATAATTTAATAATGACTTAATTTCAATCAATAGTATATTAACCACTATTTTGAATTACATTTTGTAATTTATCAGGTAGCTTATTGATTCCTCTCAAGTAAAATTCAGCTGGTTTCCAGCTGAAGAAGTTTTCCACAAATGTTTTCTCCTGAACTTTTCAGAGAAAATCTTTTGTCATTAAGAGAATTTTGGAGTGGAGGAAAAAGATGGAAATCACTAGGTGTAAGAGCTTATGATTATAGTGGATAGAGTAGAACAGACCAGCCCAAATCCAATATTTTTCCTGCATGATTTTTGCTGGATGTAGCCTTGTGTTATCATGTAGAAGCACAACATTTTTCCCATTAGTGTGAGTCCAGAGCGTTTTCTTTGAAGATTTTCATGTTCAATATTTTCAATCTTTTTAAAGTGGTGGCAGATTATGGATGTTTCAAGGAAAAGTGCTAATTCTCAAGCACTTTTGTATGGAGTGCATTTCACCAATTCTCAGCCCAGTTGGCTGGGGCTGTAGCATTCACTGATTGCATCTCTACAGAGAGGTAAGACCACCCCCACCAACAAGTGTCTTGAATATGACAATAAACAATCAGATGGTGAGGTTCCAGTAATGCTGGAGCTTTGGGGAATGCAGAGAACCCTTTCATTGCCATCGCTCCCAGGTCTACTCTGCCCCAGAGTGGTAGTACCTGAAAGGGTCCTATTTATGGGTCAAATAGAAGTGTTTGACATTTAAACTGAGCACAAATGAATGACTTATACTAAATTGAATTATTCAAAATAGAACTGTTTCCTCATTTAACTGTGAGTAAACAAATGGCTGATGTTTAATTGTGTCGAGCAGAATTATTAATGTTAAATAGCAGTACTTGAAACTCTTTGTACCCAAATTGAACATTTGGTATTAGATAGCAATACTTGTAACCACTTCACAGTGTGCTAACAAATGATTAATATTGAATAGATAGAATTATTAGTGTTTGATAGCAATAATCAAAACCATTTAACTGAGGAGAAACAATAACAATACTAGTGTGCAAACAAATTACTTCAAACTCATTTAAAAATGAAAATACCAACAAACTGTGTGCAAAGAAATGACTGATGTTAAATTGCAACTTTTATATAGCAATGCTTGAGACCTTGTATGATAAAAAAGTGCTCTGGCTCATTTAAAAAAGTTATCAACAAAATTTTTTTACAAATCATATTTAATATATATTGTCACGTGATAGCTCACGGAGATGAAGAGGTAAGACTGATACTATTCTCCCGTTGAACTAGCACTATCTAGCAGTCAAAAAGTGACCGTTAAGAGAGAATGTGGGTCACAGAGGAGATAGACCAGATGTTCGCACTTAGTGACCTCAGGTCGCCGGACAGCGGAAGGGGAAAGAGAGAGAAGCCAAATGATTGGCGGGGACCCCAAACGGAAGTGGGGTTCCCTTCCCCTCAGCGGAAGTAAAGGACAAAAAAGATTTTTGAGCAAGGCTCGTGGCAGACGGACCATAGCCATTTTACTCCAGGCTGAAGACAAAAAGATTAACTGAGACATGAGAGACCCGAGTCCCTCAAGCCAGTACTAAAAACAGAACCAAGTCTAGTAGCCCGTGAAAGAAGAAAATTCTCCAGTGGAACCCCGTCGAAAATAAGATAAGTAACTTTGGGGACTTTTTTCCTTTATACTCAAATTTTGTTTACCACTCTCTCTCTCTCAATTTGAAGAAGGATAAAAGCCAAGAAAAGACATTTATATTCATGGACTATCCAATTATATGTTTTTACACTCTGAACGTATATATATATAACCGTAGTAAAGAACCTATGTATTTTCATTTTACCATGTGGTCTATGTTGTTATTTCATGCTTTCCTTTCAGCTTCTATTCGCCTTGTGTTATCTTGCTTAGAACTGTCCTATTAATTCCTAAAGTATCATATGGGAAACCGGAGTTGCCGACTACTACCATATTAATATTATTACAACTAAGACCTATAGGCCCGTATTCTTCTGTTATCTAAGGGAAAGAAGTTTAGCGGCCTGGTGGGTGTGTGATAGTGTGAAATTTTGGATCCCTTTGCCAGCGGTGGTCAGTCTGGTCCTAAATTATTCCCTCACGTAATATGCCAGTTCTTATCTGCCTGAGAGAAGAACTCTGAACTGGACTTATTCTGTAGGGGATCAAGTGCCAACCTGCCCCGTCTTCACACGTGCGAAAATAAAGTCCCGTTTTGGGATTTTAGTTCGATTTGCCGTCACAATATGTATAAACAGCATTAAGCATTACATAGCCTATAATATGATATAAAACCCTATCAACCAACTACTAATTCTCTTAAAGCATCTAGATTGAGGTCAGATGAGCATATTGATCTGGGTTCAATCATCAAAGATGTATTACTAGAATGAAACACTGAAAACCAGTTTTGGACTTGACATTCAGTAATGACACTGTGGCCAGAAACACTACAAATTTTCTCATCTATTTCTGTACTATTTTTATTATTCTTAAACACCAACTACATTACATGTCAAACATACATTTTAATTTCAACCATTTTAGGGACATGAGATTAGAGACTAAATTATGGTGGGCACTCTTTCACTACTAAAATAAGAATGATCAATCAATGCACTTTTAAATCAGGTGATTTCTGGTTGCATTTAAAAGAGTGGAAGTTTGAAATATAGTTACAACTTGCTTTTAAACAAAGGAAATTATTTGACTCAACCCAATATTTCAAATTCCCTTTTTGAGTCTTTATGAAAAAGTTTCCTTCACCCAAGACTAAATGTTTTAGTCTCATTATCTCATGTAGTTTTATACAAAATTCATTTAGTATCATGAGAAAAAGAATTATTCTTAAATGGACCTCTTCATTCCCAAATAACTCATTTCTTAAGTGTTCTTTTTATTCAAGATTTTGTACATCTAAAGATTATGTAAAGAGAAAACAAAAAAAATTATTAGTTTCACTGTCCGATAATAGTTGTATTTATTATATGAACTCAACATGCAAACAAGACAAACCTGCTGTATTCCTCTTGTAACAACAGTTCATGATGATATTGATGCTTTAATTAAAGAGACTCAACTAGAATACCATGAATTAGGTAAGGGATGGATATTTGTGTTGGCAACTGTAAAGAAAAAATCTTTCAATGCCACCATTGGAGGTGTAGGAATACTTCTCAGTCCATGAGAGAAAATATATGAGAATGAAGTATGGCACATTTAATAAGTTATCTTCCCTACTCTGATAGATTCCTAAACACAACATTCTGATCTTAAGTGGAGATATGAATGATCATATAGGCAAATGCAAAAATAATAAATTCTGTTTACACAACTTTCCAAACAGAAATGGTAAATATCTGGCAGAGTTTTGTCTTGAGAACAGGTTTATATGCCTAAACACTAAATTTCAAGAAAGGAAGGGAAAACTATGGACTTACACCTACACAAATAACTCAAAAGCACAGCTAGATTATGAACAAGAAGTAGATAAACAGTGCTTTAAACCATGAGGCATGCTCCTCTTTTCAATGAGCATCTTCCAGTCACAGAAACGTTTCAGCAAAGATTTGCTCAAGTCAAAAAATGATTAGCAAAGCAGACAGTAAATCAAGTTACCAGAAAAGAAAGTACCTTGAGAGCAAAACTTAAAACTACCAGCCAAAAAGAAAGACTTTTCTAGTAGAAAGAATATTTCAAGAATCTGCTCAGAAATCCTCCTGAAATCACAGATAAACCTACTGAAAAAAATTACCAATGGCCAACTAGGCATCAAATTTGATGAAGAATTTGACACAGTTCTGAAAAAAAATTAAAAACAGAAAAGCTGCAGGTCTTCACAAAATACATTCTGAAATATGAAAGACAAAGAAATTTGATGACATACTTCTTCAATTATGCAATGCTGTGTATAAACAAAACACAGTAGAGGAATGGACTAAAGGTTGCATCCTCTCCTTCTCTAAGAAAGGTAACCACAGAATCACTAAATGCTCTAATTCTTAATCATATCCAATCTGAAGTTGAGAAAATTCCTTGGAAAAATCTTAACAGTTTTTGGAGAAATCAATCCACAACTACTAAATCACAGCTCTAACAAACAAGAATAATAAGAACACTTACGAGTTCAGTAGTCGCAATCTAGCATCCAGCTAGCAGACGAAAAATAAGATGGACTATACTAAATGGGCCAGTATATATTTATGCTGATATAGCCACTTCTGGGCTAGTGACCAATTGCTGCCAAGCTGCAACCACATGCGCATGATGGAATGCCCTGGTGGCAATAAGACCTTTCCCTTCTTCAGTTCTGATTTCACTTCTACATGTAACACAACTGAGTGCTGACTCACTGTCTATATGATAGAACTTCGACATGGCGCTGTGAACAGAAAACAAACTGGCTGGGAGAGCATTTTCATCATAGCGGGCATATCTGCCACTTCTGCCAAGATTTACGCACAGACATTCTCTAGCGAGGAGATTACAAGGGACAGTCTTCATATGCTGGACAGTATGATGCTCAAGGAACTGGGCATCAAGACTATGGGCAACGTGCTTGCCATACTTAAGTTGACTAAAGAACCTTCAGTACTACCAGCTAGTTACATAAGACTACCGACTGCAAAACTTCCTCAACTCAGCTCAGAAATGACCTCACAACAGACCCATAAATATGGGTCAGTATACAGTTATGCTGATATAGCCACTCCTGGGCTAGTGACCAATTGCTGCCCAAGGATTGGACTCAACCATGTGTGCATGATGGAATGCCCTGGTAGCCATAATACCTTTCCCTTCCTCAATTCTAATTTCAAATCTGCATGTAATGCAACTGAGTGCTGACTCACTGTCTATATGATAAAACTTTGATACTTAGATTCTGATTATCTGTCAAATCATAAAAGGAGTACATGCAAAAAATCTCAAAGCAACACTATTGTTTGTAGATTTCTACAAGGTATTTAATTCCATACAAAAGGAATATGGAAGAAATACTTCTAGCATATGGTCTCCCCAAAGAAACTGTTACCATTATATGATGCTCTACAAAAAACACAAAGGCAATGATACATTCACCTGATGACAACACTGATTTCTTTGACATAGTTACTGGAGTCTTGCAAGGAGATACATTAGCATCATTTCTACTTATAATCTGATTAGATTATGTACTACAAACATCAATTGATCTAATGAAAGAAAATAGTCACACACATGTGGAAAAAAAGGCAAGAAGCTATCACAGATGCAGACAACACAACTGATCTTGTGTTTTTTACAAATACACTAACCCAAGCCAAACGTCCAGCGTCTAGCCTAGAGCAGGCATCAAAAGGCATTGGCCTCTATCTGAATGCAGATAAAACAGAGTTTATATTTTAAACAAGATAGTGCCATTTCCACATTAAATGACAAGCCTCTGAAATAGGTAAACCATTTCATATACCTAAGTAGCAATATCTCATCTGAAAGCAATAACAACATATGAAAGGCATAAACTACTATAAACATGATATTGACCACATGTAAATCTAATCCCTCCAATAAAATAAAACAAGAATCCTTACAAGTGGTAGTTATTGAACAAAGTGCTCGGAGATAAGGCTAGATGGAAACCACACAAGGATGCTGTGTGCTGTTTTGAACACATCCTGGAAGCAGTAAGTGTATGATTACTTGCCTTGTATCTCACAAAATATCCAAGTAAAACTAACTAGATGTGCTGGGCACTGCTGGAGAAGCAGGGGTGAATCCATAAGCAAAATTTTCCTGTGAGCTTGCATGCATAGACACACCAGTATTGACTGACAATCAAAGACTTAGATTCATCAGCTCAGGGCAGATACTGGATGCTGTCTAGAGGACATGCTAAGAGCAATGGATGATATGGATGGATGGCAAGAGAGAGTCAAGGAAATCTGTGCTAACAGCACAACTTGATGATTATGTATGTTCATATTTATATTCTTTGAGAAGTTGTTTCTTGAAAGAATTTTTTGCACATGGTCCTCTCAAATACGTAAAATTTTTAAAGAGATCTATTTGAGCTATAAATGGACCCTAATAGATACTCCCATTTTGGGTCAATGTGGATCTGGTAGTAATGGCAATGAAGGAGTTATCCAAACTTCTCAGATGGGGTTTAGTGTCATACCCAAGACACCCCTTTTTTTGGTGGGGAAGGTCTTACTCCTCTGTAGTCAGTCTATTCTAAGCCCTACCAACAGGGGAACTGAGAATTTGGATGATTCAGTGTGAATACAAACCTCATAAAATGATAATTCAGTCACAAATTGGCTTGGGAAGTACTTTATTTTCTGAGAGGATTTTAAGTATATTGTTCTAATAAAAATCTCACAATATGCTCTGGTTGGTTAGTTGGTTAATTGGTTTAACAGCGTGTCAATTCTTGTTGGGTTATTTAATGTAGAAGTTAGTAAACTATTTTTAATACTAATGATTCATGAAAAATTCAATGGTTTCAAGTAATAATTCCTATTTAATAATAATAATTTGTTTGCACAGTTATATGGTTTTAAATAATTCTAGCAATTATATGATTACAACTAACTAATGATAATAATTGTTTACAAACAATTATTATGTTCAATTAACTAACAAAACTCAATACATATAATTTGCACAGTTATATGGTTTCAAATATTCATAACTGATCCCATTGATTTTTAAACATTTGACCCATAGATAGAATCAGTTATTACCACTTTGGGTCAGAATGGACTTGGATGTAATGACAATAAAGGAGTGACTCCACACTCCCTGGAGCTCAAGAACTGGAGCCTCACCACTGAATGTAGTTTAATGTCAAACACAGGACACTACTTTTTAGAGGGAGAACTTAGGCTTCTGCAGAAGATGCAGTAAGTATATTCAAAGTTCCACCAACAGGATATGTTCTTATCCTGGGTCGAAGTGCTTGGGAGTAACACTTGGATCCTACACAGAGTATACAGATTCTATATTCTGATCTTAGGCAAAAGTGTCAATTCATATGTAGTGGACTTAGGGGGACTATGTAAGTTAAAAGTTAAATTTGGAGACTTCATTCACTATCCTAATTATCTAAAAAAGGATAGCAGATGAATTCAAGAAAGACAAATTAAAAAGAGGTTGATAGCAATAACTCAATTTTGCTAATTTTATTAATTATTCTCCTGAATTTGTTCCTTTGAAATAATCTCCAATGAGAAACAGACACTATGATAATGAATCTCATAAACCTATTACTTTTTCAGTTCAGTGCAGTTCATGTCACAAGGTAAAAGCAATAAACTGAGATCATTTGAGATTTGTAATAGCAATCTGAGGAGAAGGGTGCCATTCAAGTTGAAGCTTTTACTTTTTAAATGTGAAGGAAAGTAATGTATATAAACTGGGGAGGTATAAATAGATACATACTTTGAATTCTTGATAGCTGACCTTTGCAGAAAAGTCAGTTCAAAGGGACCAGACCAGAGGAGTTTTTATGTTAACTAAACACTACAGATGGGTAGCTGAAAATCCATGTTTATCATCCACTGATGGATATGGTAGAATAGTGAAAACTTGCCAGCCAAACTATGTTTGCCTGGTTACCAAAAAGACCATGCAGTCTCACATTGTCTGGATGGAATATTATTTTTTTTCTCTCTTAACTAATACTGGATGCTTTTCATTGACTGTTACCTGGAATTGGTCTAATAAGAGGCCATTCAAATCAATCCTTCAAGCTCCATGAAAAAACTTTACAATAAATATCTTTCTTTTAATCAAACCATAAATACTGCATTCATCTCTTTGGATGCCAAATGGTTTTCAATATAGTTAGCAATAGTTCATTTTATTTGACTCTTGATCTTACAGTCCAACAAGGCTTTTTACCTTAACTTCTAAAGAAATCATACATCAAAGAAACTAACATAAGCAAGGTGATATGTACATGATTTTAAATGTGTTATTTTATTTTAGAATACATTACAGATTTTGTGTCTTGAAATGATTCTCAAAATAATGTCATTGTTTGAATACTAACATGGAGGTACATTATCCTTGACATAACTGGACCAGCATAATATGATCCAGGTTAGTAATGAAAACCACCTGTATTTATAAGATTCTCAGTGATCAGGATTCAAAGTAGGTTTTCTCAAAGTGGTCCATATAAACCTCGGCAAGAATAAAATCTTATAAGTGTGAATAAAAGTATAGTTTATAGTGGTGAATTTATTAGTTTGTATGTATAAATTTCTTTATAACAGAACGAAAATTTCTGGATCATGTAAGTTACCAGATATCAAAAACTGTTACAAAATATCCCAAGTTTTGCGCAACTGTTCAGCTAATTTTACAAGCTTTTACAAATATGTATATGATGAAATCTGGGTTTAGCCATGTGCATTATTTACTAAGCAAATAGGGAAGAATGTTGTGATTTTTGGCTTAAACTCAAACCTACAAACTAATATTCATGATCTCTCAGTGACCACCAAATCATCCTTCCAATTAAAAAATAACTTAAGAATTAAAGATGTGTTTGCATTTATAATTTACTAATTTTTTTCTCATGTAAATTGTATTAAACATGAGTAAATAGTTATGTTTTGTAATCTAATATTCATTTTATTTGGAGATGAATGGAAATTAAATTTGGTTACAAGAGATACATAAAATAAAATGGAGTTTGAGTTTTGTTTAGCAACATATCAACCAGTGTGGGTTAGAAAGGATTCGATAGGCTTTGTCTTTTATGTGGATTTTACTGTTTAGGGTATGGGTTTTTATGATAGAGTTTGATTATATTTGGCCAGATTTTAGTGAAAAGGTGGATGTGGTCAGATTTTGAAGGAAAGGTTGTTTTTGTTTTTTTTTCAAATGCAAGATGTCCTCTGGTTTGGCATTTTAAAAAAGGTCCTTGAGATTACTTTTTAGGTAATATTTAGGGTGAGTTCTTTTGAAACTGCTATAGTTTAAAAGAATGCATTCAAGTATAAAGGGTACTTTGCACATTGAGCATATTGGAGTGCTTTCTCTTTTTAGGAAGCATGAGTAGGTAATGTGGGTATGGCCAATGAGAAGTCTTGAAAGTATCATCTCTTCCTTTTTGTTTCTTCTGTAACTTATTGGCCACTCACTGATGGTATCTTGTATCTGGTAGAGTTTGTTGTGTATTTGATTGTCACATGAATTTGTTAAGGGTTGGTTTAAGATCAGAGAATGGAATTTTTGTATCAGATATGTCTGTCAGGAGGACTTTTTTGCAACTTTGTCTGCCCTTTCATTTCCATTTATACCAATTTGATTTGGTATCCATGAGAAAATGATGCTATTATTTTTGGAAAGGATGTTCATTTTGTTTAGGTGTTTTATGATGAGAGTAGTTGACGTATCTTTGTTCTATAGAGCTTGGAGAATTGATTTGAAATCTGAGTAGATGATAAATTTGGAGGATTTGTAGTTAGCTATAATTTCCATAGCTAGGTCAATAGCATCATCTGGGAGACTCTTTAATAATTTTTGGTTTTGGAAGATAGCAGCAAAACCAACATACATTCCTTGTATAGACCCAACTGTATAGATGTAATGATCGGGGGAGTTATTTGGTATGCAAAGGAATTTCTCTTGAAAAGTGATGGTGGGGTTGGTTTTGTATAGTTTGGTTAGTTATAGTTTTACTATGGATTGATTTATGGTCTGTGGAGCTAATTTTGGGAGAATGATATGCATTAATTTGGGGTTGATTTTGATTGATTCTTAGAATAAGAGGTTTGATGGCCTTTAAAAGGGGTTGAAGTTCTGACTTAAAGCAAATGTTACAAAGAGATCTGGGTTTTTATATGAGGTGTCTTTACAAACTTTCAAAACTGAAGATGTATTTACCAATAAGACTTATTCATGGGTAAAGCTATTATAAAACCTGTGATATAATGAGAACATCTTCCATATGTCAAAATTTTTATTTATTTCAATGATTTCATATACAGGGCAGAATTAATAGAGCAGCCAACATTAACTTGTCAAAGTTAACTGTCCTCTTCTTTCTGATACTATATAATGAAACAGAAAATTTTGGTACTCGGGCCAAAAAAAAATTGCTGTTTGCATTAGAACCTAATATACATGAGCAAAGTTTTAGTTCATTTATTTTTTTTATTTTTAAATTACTACTTCCCTGCACCTCCAGTTAGTTACATTATGCTATCAACAAAGAAAAATATTTTACAATTTAAAAACATTTTTTTCATTTAAAATTTATTTTAACAAATTTTGATACTAGTATACTGAAAGAGAAATGATAAATACAATGTATAGCTGTTTTGTTTGTCCCTCACTGGCCATTCAGAATCAAAAACTCATATAATCCCAGAGATTCTTAAAATATTGTATTTTTTCTGGATATTTAGTCACAATCCAACCCATCCTATAGCTTAAGAGGCAAAAGAGAAGCTGTCTCACACTATACAGAGAGAAAGAAAAACTAAGTTGTTTCCTTTCAGGTTACAGAGATAAAATATATACAGGGTGTGATGGTAAATTATGGAGAAATGAAAATGACACTGACATCTTACTTTATCAGATATATTTACTAAAATTATATGTGAATATCTTGAAATACTATAGATTAAATTTATTCAAAGAAATCCCAATTGACTTCAACCATGACCTCCAGATGACTTTGAATTTCCTGCAAGCTTTTTTGATGGTCCCCTTGTTTAAATTAGTAAATGTTGCCGTTATCCTTGCCTTCAGTTCATCTTTGGTGTTGTACAGAGTTGTGTTAGTTTTGCGCTCAACCATGTCCCACACATAATAATCAAGGAAATTGCAATCTGAGGAGTTAGGTGGACAGATGTTAGGGGTGATGTAATTGCAGAAATTTTCTCATAGCCAAGATTAGGTTCTTCTTTTGCAGCATAGTGTAGAGCCCTGTTGCCAGATGTAGGGTCTTTCAGCAGCCACCCTTTCAATCCAGGTCAGCACTAATTCTTCCAAGCACTAGATGTAGGCTTCTGTATTGAGTCTGAAGCCATTAGGGACGATGAATAGAAGCATAATATCACTATCGCTAGTGACTACGACAAACACCATGATATGGACTGGGTTTTTGGTTTCCATCACAATCAGTACATCTTTCCTCTTGTCCTTCATGGTTTGTGATAAAAATTAGCCCTTTCTCACCTTGTATGAGAAATACTGAATGTCTTTGGTGTTACCTGTCTGATAAAAAAACTCTCATGTTCCCAGATTATGGACCAGATTGACTTGCTCAGATTGTTGTTAATCATGGCCTGGATCTCACTAAGATATACAAGACTTGTTTTTTTTTTTATCAGAACAATCAGAGCAAGGCTCTCAAGCTGCCATACCTTTGTAATCACTACTGGACTCATCCAATTCAAATACTCTGCAATTTCCTCAGATTGACACCCCAAAACTGTGAAATCTTCATATTGGATATTAATGTGAATGTCAAACAGTAAAGCATGCCATTTCTAAATTTGTGCAGGAGTGAATTGTGTTATGGTGCTGCTTTCCTCACAAGATAGTGCTCAACTGAATCTAGTTTACTGTACAGTAGACAAAACTTGAAACAAACAAAACGCATACACAAAATTATTAATTAAAGATGGCAACAATTTACACATCACACCCTGTATCTATATGTATCTGTTCTTCCTTTTTTTCTCAAATTTTTAAATTTAATAATGGTAAAATTCAGCTAAAAATAGATCTGTGCAGTTTATGGAGAATTTATTATAAGTATATCCATCTCATCTGGTATATTAGTCATATATATTACATTCCTATCATAAATACTTTTAAAGTATTTCTACATGATACCAGACTTTTTGGTGGGTTGTTAGGATGGTTTTATGTCATGTAAATTCTATGTGTTATATGGCTTTAAGTAACTAATAAAAATAATCCTTAGCAAACAATTATAAGTTCAAATGAATATTCTTAATACAAATAATTTCCACATAATTATACATTTTCAAGTATTTCTATCTAATGATAATAATTTTCAAACAAATCTATTTAACCCATAGATGGGATCCTAATAAGTACTACTACTCCACATCTGAGAGGCACACATGGTGTAATAGTTATCATCATAGGAAATAGACCTGGCATCCTAACTTCAAATCCTAGCAAAGGCTGTTTGCTTTCGACATAGCGCTAATACTCTTGGGAAAGGCATGAATACAAGTATTGTTCATTCAGCTATATTTAAATAGTAGAACAGGCAGGGCTTTATCATCTTCCTGTGACAGTCTAGTGTCACATACTGTTCATGACTGAAAAGTGTTGGATAAATACACATTCCACTTCAAAATGAACCTGAGAGTAATGACTAAAAAGAGGTGATGCTACACTCTCAAAAGTTTTAGAAGGGAAGCCTCACCCTTGGATACAGTTTAGTGCCAATAAGTAGTACACTCTTTTCAGAGGGAGTCTTACCCCTCTGCAGGGGGGATATTCTAGACTTCACAAACAGGGCATTATAATTTAGGATTCAGTTGAGATCAAATAAGCAAAATCAAACTCACTGGCAAATAGCCAAGAAGGAATCATATTTATGAATCTGTTATACAAATTACCTCACAATTACATCTATGCTCACTTACACATATTGGTGAAAAAACTATTATAAAGAAATCTTTAATTGTGCTCAATGAAACTACCATTGTATTATACATAATTCAAAGTGTCTTTTTGTATCTAATATACAGGTATACAATGGATGCTGAGTAGAGTTTTAAGTCTGCACGTCTGGTCGAGGGGGTTAATTTGACATTCATGCAACAATGAGGTAAGAGGTTAAATGAACTTTAATCTCAAGCTGCAGCTAAAAAAGTTCCTTATTCAATACCATATTTTTTCCTGCAAGGTTAGAGTTTCAAAATAATGCCAGGAAGAAGGAAGATAAGCATTTATTGAATTTCATTGAAAAGTATTTTAAAAACTATTAGTAATTGAGTTCTTTTTACTAACTTGAAAAAAATCATTTTTTAATCAAATTAAATTTTTAGAGAATCTTAGCAGTTGAAAAATAAAAAAAACATTTTGTCTAATTAAGGATATATACTTGAGTCTTCAATAAGAACAATAATTAACAAAGATGAAGCATTTACCTATCTATCTATATATATGTTATCAACAGACAGACTGTTTCATTGTATCACAACTCTTCAGTGTGGCTAGACACACAGGATGCTTCAAGCTGGGATCTAAATCCACCTAACTTTATGCTAGACATGGTATCTAAAAGCTCACCTATTTCGGCAACATAAATCAGCTTAGGAATTATAATGCATATGTATTAGCTTTCATTTGATACACACATCTAAAGACAATAATTCTAAGAAATGGGTGACAGATGATATTTGCTTGTTGTCTACATTTACTTATCTGTAACCCATATGATTATATATATATATATATATATATATATATATTTCATTGAACATAATAGACATCTTTTGTCTACATATTTTTTGTTGATCCTTTCATATTGCCGTATTGATTTTATGATATTCAGCGGGAATGGGTTGATGTATCTTCCATAATTATTTATTTCCCAAGTACTTTCTCCCTGACTTTGGGCCATCATCAGGGGAGGATCTATTACAAAAGTGATGTAACTTACTACTTTGTAAGAAGAGCGTCAGTACCATTGCAGTGTGAAGCGTTTACTTTTAAATTTGTTTCTATAAATAGTGTCAGTAGCTAAAGACATTTAAATACATTAACACTGGTTTGAAAATTAATTCTGTTAAGTTTGGGTTATATGTTCCTAATATGTAGTGCCTCGAGAATCTGTTGTTTTTGCTTGTTATTTTGATGTTTAATATTACTGTGTTTTCGGTGAGAATTTTCCGTAATTCTGTTGTTAGGCATGAATGATTTTTTAAATACTGTGCTATGGAACTTGTATCAGAAAGGTGCATTGTAAGTCTTCTCGATAGGGTAGTTGAGGTTAAATTGACATATATATATATATATATATATGCTAGTTTAACCACAACTACCCTATTGAGGAGACTTACAGTGCACCTTTCTGATACAAGTTCCATAGCACAGTATTTAAAAAATCATTCATGCCCAACAACAGAATTACGCAATATTAAAACATATAGAAACAAATTTAAAAGTAAATACTACACACTGCAATGGTACTGACGCTCTTCTTACAAAGTAGTAATGTACATACAAAAGTTACACTTTTGTAATAGATCCTCTCCTGATGGTCCAAAGTCAGGCAGAAAGTACTTGGGAAATAAATAATTATGGAAGATACATCAACCAATTCCCACCGAATATTATGAAATCAATACGGCAATATGAAAGGATCAACAAAAAAATATGTATGTCTATTATGTTCAAAAAATATGTATTAATGAAGAAATGCTGCCAAAATATATATATAGCCTTTAACAAATCTAATTGCAAGAAAAGACTTGAATACTAGAAGTATGATAAATAAGAAACAAGCCACATTCAACAAATATAGTAAGAGGGTTAAAGTGCATCTGATATATATACAATACTCTATAACTAAGGTGAAATCAGTCATGAGATTCCCAATGGCTTTTTTTAAATCATTCAACTTGACATCCATGTTAGACCAGTTCACAGATGATATCACAAACATGATGAACAATCCCATTAAAAATTTTCTTGAAAACAGTGAAATTTTCTGAATTTCTTAAGCAACATATGACATTCATGCTTTTTTTCATAATAACCAACAAGGGTTAAAAGCACTCAGACCAAAAGCAAAAAAGTTTTGGATACTTTTTGTACAACTCTAATCCATATTTGAAAAAAAAATAATAATAAGTAAATAAATAAAAAAGATAATGAACAATCCTTACCTGCCTTATCTATTGAAAATGCTTATAAGAAAATCCTAAAATATATATAAAGTTGTTGGCGACTTCAGTTGAGGGTGACCCGAAGGCTCCCTTTTCAATAGCTGCCAGACTGAGGTGTAGGGGATGGCAACATATATTAATTGGTTTCTTGAATATTCATATCAACTAACAGAAAAATACATTATAAACAAATACATATACACAGATTTATGAATGATGCAATCCAATAGATGCCATCATCCTGTTAATAAGACCTTCACAAAAATTTTCTACATTTATGTTTTAGATCCAGTCAATATCCCACAAATGGGATGTAACTTTTTACACATATTTATTCTTTTCTTAGATTTTGTGTCTATGACTTTTCAAAGGCCTCCAAATCTAAGAAAAGTTTTTTTGTAAATTTCCCTTCAAATAATTCCTGAGGGTATTGGGTCAATTACATACATGAACACACACACGCAAAATTTGGATCAGCCACTGAAGTGCCCAGATATGCACAAAAATATGCACAATTAGATAACAAACATAACTCATCTCCTTGTGCTATAAGTCAAATGAATAAATCTTTAAAAACAGAATTACTTCTTTTAACCTTTGATATTTAAATGATCATGTCCATGATAAAAAATAGGAAAGTCTAATAGCAAGCATATTTACAAGATGAGGTTATTGACATTCATGTATTTATGCATAATAAAATATATATTTTACATTATTTTGATAAAAGCAGCCTATACAGTATATATCAAGCAATTAGCATTGATATTTCAAAATTAGACACAAAACAAGCCATTTTATAATTATATAAGAAACTTAACTGATGACATAACTTGCACATGTCTAATGTTTTTATGTTATAAAAGAAAAGCAACTTTCAGTCTTAAACTTGATTTGATTTAGTTTAGTTGTTTGGTTTTATGGCACATCAACCTTTCTAGGTTTATTTAGTGCTGAAGTCAATCTTTCTTTTTTCAAGGGATTATATGGAGTCAATTATTGCTATTTGATACAAATAGTTTGCACACAGTTATATGGGTTCAAGTATTCCTAGCTAATGTTTATAATTTACTAATAGATTTATTTAAGCCATAGATGGAACTGTAACAAATATTACCACTCTATGTCAGAGAAATGCTTCAGCCAAGGATGAGAATGTAGTATCTATACACTCTGCTGAAGATCAAAGTGCCAAGGAGCAACACCGATCCTTGATAGAGTATACAGATATTACACTCCCATCCTAAACAAAAGTACTGATCTATGAATTAAAAAAAATTAAGACAGAAATGGTGCTCATATTGACATCTCTAATAAGAACAGATACATCATCTTGATTAAGTAGTAAATCAAAGTGAACTTTATTCTACTGACTATTTCTAGAATAATTCATTTTTAACTACCAAAAACTTTTACCTCAAGAGAACTTATAATCAGATATTATAGATATATTTTATTCATTTTGAATATATTTTAAGGAAAAATTTATTTCATAACAATGCTGATTGACATAATATCAGATGTAATGATAGTCATTGAACTAACATTTGGTCCAGAAAAATGTTGTAAAGGTGAATTTGATGTAGGCTGAAATGACAAAGTGGAGTATTATTTTTGATGGCAACTTATCAGTCTTTTGTAACTGTAAGAAAAACTTAACTTTTTATTGATCTTCTTTATCAATTCACTTAACCTGACACTTCTCCATTATCAACGGCAAGTGAAAATTTCAGAACAAAATTGGTTTCATAAAAAACTGAACCCCCCTCCCTACCAAAAAATTTGTTAAACTAAGTTAGCAAGTTTATTTGCATAGTTATAATCATCATCAATAGCAAGAAGATAAAAATGAAAGCCATGATAATAGACCTTAGTGAACTAAGATTCTTCCACTCCATCAATCAAATTTAAATGTTCTATAACTACTTAAAAAGTTATTAAGTTCATCAATAGAAAGTTGAAAGCATTATGACCGAAGCAACATTAGATCCCCTTGCTTGGAATGTAAAAAGAGAAATATATATTATAATGATTAAGAAAATAATTCCTACAGGGCCAAGAGCGAGTCTGCCTAGGTTTCACTAGAAGGCTCTTCAGGATTGCCCTGGACAGAGCAATCCTGAAGAGTTGTTTGGTGAAACCTAGGTAGATTTGTTCTTGGCCATGTAGGAATTATTTTCATAATATTAGCTCTATCACATGTATTGAGCACTTTATTATGTTTTAGCTAAGGTAATTCTGTTAGTGTTTTTTGTTTTGACTAGACATACATGTTGTTAAATAGAGTAGCATGTGTGTTTTTCATCTTTTCCTTTTTCAATGAATTTTTTTTTTCAGATATCAGTTTGTAGAATTTGCAAATTGTACAATCTGGGTTTTTTCCCACACAAACAGAATTATATACTAGATATAAAGATATATATATGTCATATCCAATCAGCATCTGAAGATAATGGGTGTGGATTATCTGCATATAGAATATATGAGGAAATGACAATTTAACCAGGTTTGAGTTTTCTTCTAATTGCATTATATATGTATATATGTTGAGTCAGGAAGGGTAAAGGTGTAGACTTTATATCCTTGGAAATTTTCCTTTTTTTTGGTCTACTCTCCCTCAAACCTTTCGACCCTTCACATGGTATTTCTATATTTTCTTTTAAAAATATGAGAGAAAGAATAATAGAATTTAACAAAAAATAAATGAATAAATTTCCTTTTTATTTCCTCTAGAGTCAACAAAAAGTTTCTTTCCAGAAAGAAAAAAAAAAAAGAAAGAAAGAAGGAAAGCAGGTATAAAGGGCTGCCGTTGATCTCAAATAGCATGAAAGATGTAGATAGAGCTTGTGCATATATTTGGCAAATTGATGGTAATGATGAATATCTTTTTAATTCTGGCTTCATATCATTTCCATATTGACTTAATAAGTTTTTAAGTACTGAACATAGATTCAAACAAGTTATAACCATTCATTTTCTAATCAAACAATAATTATATTATTTTGATTTTTTTCATAAAAAGATCAAAATTAGAATTATTTTCAATTTCTTAATTATGACCATATATTAGATCTATCAAACATCATAATTTTTCATTGATCATTGTCTCATGGATAAAGCAACAGTGTGGTCATGGACAAGGGTCAGCAAAATATAGAGCATCAGCCACTCTAGTCTAAAAGATTCATTTCTCAGACAAGAAATCTTTCTGTTTTGAAGTTGAGTGTTAGAGAGTAGACCAATAACACTTAAGTTTTGATGGCAACAAATGCCATGATGAACTACCCGTCTGCCAAGGAAGCATATTCACCCAGTTTGCATTTTCCTAATATTTTAAGTTTGAAGCAAATTCAGAAGAACTGTCAAACCATCGTGAAAACATATTCAACTTTTAAGCATCTTCCTAGTCAATTCATTTAACCTGACACTTCTCCATTATTAACAGAAATTGAACATTATACAGTGAAAATTTCAGATGAAAACCCAGCAAATAATGCTAACGAGCTACATTAATGTTTATCAATACATTTCATCCAGTGCATTAACATCTTAATTTCAGTTACTTTTCAGTTCAACTCTCTAACTAATATTTGACAGCTTCATCTAAAATTCAAAAAATGACATTACTATGAATGCTTCAAGTGTAGAAAAATAAAAATGTTGGCAACATATCAGGTGGTCAGAAGAAATAAACAATGAGCTATATAATTAGAATTCATTAACAGCAGTTGGTTGTCTCTGTAGTTTAAATGGTAAGACAGTAATTACATTAAGACAAGCTTCTTACAGAGAAAGTTATCAAATTTGGGTTGATTGATTGATTTTAACAGCATATCAATCCATGTAACATTTTTATACATAGACGTTTGGAAATTACATTCATTATATGTTCATATCTAAATTTGTTTTTGGTGTTTCTTAAAGATTTTTTTTGCACATGGTTCTATCAAATATGAATAATTATCAAACACATCTATTTGACTCAAAATTGGGACCCTAATAGCTACTAACACTCCAGGTCAGAATGGAACTAGGCATAATGGTCATGAAGAGATACTTCCCAGACTTGAAGACACCATCAGTTTGAGTTTACTGTTATACCAAGGACAACCTATTTTTGGGGATGGGGGGAAGGTACCCTTGTGCAGGGGTTACAATCAGTAAGCCTTGACAACAACTGGGCTCTAAATTTTGAATTATTTTAGTCTTTTCAATAATTTTGAATGTCATTGTTATTTTACGAGTTGTTTTAAATTTCTTTATAAGGAAATTAAAAAAGAAATTTTAAATCTTGTTATTTATTTCGAAATAATTTTTTCCTCTGGTTTTTAAAATTTTATTGATATTTTGGAAACCATATTATCAATCTGTGTTAGCAAAAATTGGTCTATGTGTGTGACTGTATTGCCTGAAAAAAATCTTACGAGATAGTAATAACCTATCAACACTGTTTCATATTAAATGCAGTAGTGATAAAACAATCTGTCTCAATTGTCAGATAAGCAAGAAAATAACAAAGTTAAGCTTGTCTGATTCTTGTTTGAGACTTACCTCCAACTATAAAAAAAGATGAAAGTGTAGTAACTGCTTCTTTTAATAGCAAAAGATAAACTTGATCAGGTGAATCTTAACAGCCCCATTTAACAGCAAGGGAAAAATATTTAATAATTCAAAAAATTAAAATGTCTAAATGATAACTAGTTAGTATATCTAAAGCACAATATAGCATACACACACACACATTATATATATATATATAAAGAGAGAGAGAATGAAATGGGTTATTCAATCTGGTCTTAATTCAGATTTATGAGAAATTTAATTGTTAGCACAAGCATTATTAGCCAGTTGATTTTTTCAACAGAGGTGAGCATGCAAATGAAGTTTTAACAATGCTTCAAACCTGGTCTCACTACTGTATGTGAAATTAGTTTTTATGCATTTGTTGTATTAATATTAATCTTTACCTCAATGTTTGTCAAATTCAAGCTGTAGATTTAAATTACAGGGTGGAATGATAAAAAGACGACATGATTCCATTTCCATTAAATGAAAACCGGTTTTCTTTTTTTGTTGCAGACCATCTACTAGTTGGTCAGTTGTGTACAAATCCTAAGAGCGATAGGAGCCTTCTATCATGTCTGAAAGTGACATAATGTTCAACGCGCGAGATCGAAGATGCGCCACTGTACAACTCATGCTCTCTACCAATCCAAGTTATGACAACAGGAACATTGCCAGCACCCTCAAAATGCAAACCTGGATTGCCACGAACAACAGGGACGTGCCCAGGGTGATGAAAACAAAGTTTCCAGCTACGGTTATGGTCTTTGGTGTGGTTTCAAGTGAGGGCCACATCATGCCACCTCACATCTTCAAAGTCGGCTTGAAAGTCAACACCAAAGTGTACCTGGATGTGAAGGGTGTGGTGATCCCCTGGTGCAATCAGGTGGCCGGTGGCAGACCCTGGGTGTGGCAGCAGGATTCGGCGCCAGCTCACAAGTCTACAGAGACCCAGGCTATGACTTTGTACCCTTCTCTCACTGGCCCCCCTCCTCCCCCTACCTGAACCTGCTGGACTACTTCATTTGGTCATATGTCGAGAACATCACCAACATGACCTCCTACAACACCAAAGCTAGCCTGATCGCCACCATCCGCCGAGTATTCACTGAGCTCCCGCTGGCGCTTGTGGAAAAGACATGCTCCCAGTTCTGGATCCGTATCGAGGCGGTGATTGAGGCTGAAGGTGGCTACATTGAATAAATGTCAGCTCTACTACATAATCAAGTTACCTGAATTGATTTTTTCAATAAAAGTTTTAAAATAAAGCTGTAGAGTTGTTTTCTTTAGGACGACAATTTTATCATTCCACCCGGTATTAATTATTTCAAAAATTTTTTATTTTTTAATTTCATGTCTTTTTTAGTTTATACTTTTTTGAATTTTATATAATTTTTAAAATAACCATTTCCTTAAATTAAATATTTCTTTCCTTTTCCTTATATATATATATCACATTTTAAGTACTTACAATATTCAGATGATGTTTCTAGTAGTAATGATAGAATTTTTTTTTGTAATATAAAAAAAATCCCATATGTCCAATACTTCTGCAAGTCACTACATCTAGAGTACATAATACTTTCAATGTCATTTTCTTCAAACTGCCCATCTCTTCAGATGACATAACACACATATATATAAAAAAAAGTAAATTTACTGTTATTTTAAACTTGACATTAAAAATATTCAGGAAATATCAAATATAAACAAGCTAATTCAGAGCAACAAAGTTTTTTTTTAATATTTTATAAATAAAATAAAAATGCAAAAAGATGTAAATACCGTTGTCAGTTTTTGATGGTACAAGTAAACTAGTTGAACTTTGTTCAAACTAAATGTAAAGTAAGTAAAGTTGGCGACCTTAGTCGAGGGTGACCCGAAGGCTCCCTTTTCAAAAGCTACTACACTAAGGTGTAGGGGAGGGCGCTACTCCTTCCCTGGATTGAAGAGAGTTTAATGTGTTTAATGTTATCTGTCAATCTTTATTAGCTAAAAAATAGGGAAATTGAGGAAAATTATACTGAAGGTATTTTTTTTTATATTTCAATAAATAATCTTATCTTGAAACAAGACTACTTACAGAAAAATGGCATTGAAATTTCAAGAGATGAGAGAAAGAGAAACACACACACACACACACACACACACACACACACACACACACAAAGATTAGACTGAAGTGCCAAGTTATATTTTCATCTAAGTGAATCCTATGATCCAACAGTTTGTAAAACTAAAATATTTTCCTAAAAACATTTCAAGACAATCTATTTACACAGAGAATAAGTATGCTGAGGTAGATTTCGTAATACTTTCTTCCCTCTACATTATCTGGATGTCTGTATACATATATATATATATATATATATATATATATATATATATATATACACACACACACACACACGGACACACACAATTATATACATGAATATATAAATCTGGCATAATTAGAAGCACATGACTAAGGGAAATAAAAAAGCATGCATTAAAGCTAAAATGTATGAATTGATTCCCAGAAGATTTGAAAGATTAATATGAGTTCAAAAGATTTTTTAGAAAAATTTACAACAATCAGAACCAATGAGATTAGTCTACGTAAATAACATATATAAATAAAAAATAAAAGGAAAGTATGGATTATGTCCCTTCTTCATTCATTATTTTGTCACTGGTGAATACAATTCACAGTTAAAATAAAGAGCTGCAAATCACAACAATCCTGAAAGTACTTTACAGATGTGGGTGAATGTCAAAATGACAAAAATAAAATTGCTAGGCTGAATAATAGAAAGCAGATAAAAAGAATGATATTAATAAAATTTTATTTTTATCATAAAGAGATTAAAACTGAAATAAAATTAAAATGTGTGTGTAAATTAATGTATAGATAGATGCAAAAATTCAAATTGTTATACACAAACTATTTTTTATATTGTACTTACACAAAAGAATGGATGCTCAAATGAGGCTAGATATGATGCAATCATCTCAATTTCTAAATGTTGTAGTCTCTGAATACAGTGCCATCATGTGACTAATTTTGTAGCATAAAATTTATTACACATAATTTCTATTCACTTATCCTAAGGGTTGTATCCTATAAGAAACACATTGAATATCAGACAAAAATGCCTGGATAATTTAATAAATTATATGCATGGTACCTTTCGACTTTAATCTTAAATTCTTAAAAAGCATTTAGTGGAACAAGCTACTTTATATAATGTAGAATTTTTTGTAAACTTTTTAAAATTATAGACCATACAAATTTTATTGACTAGTTAAAAAACCAAACTATGGATGACATTTTGAGTTATTAACACCAAACTATATTTTTAATTTTAATTTATATATTTTTTAAATTTTAATTGATTTAATTTTTTAAAATTTTAATTTATATTTTTTTAAAACTATATTTTCTTAAGTTAATAAATGTTATTGAGCGATTATCATTGATAGCCACTATTGCTTACACAAATATAAACAATTTATTTTAAAAGTCTTGATTTTCTAACACCTACAAAAAAAAGTAACATAAAAAAAACCATGGGAGGAAAATGTGATTACAGAAAAAGTCATAAAAATAGTCATAACTGGTTTCTGGCAAGGGAAATTTTCAGCTAGATGTCTGCTTTATATGGTTAAACAAAATAGTAAAGATTTGGTTTGATAAACACAGAATGAAAAGGCCCAGTTTAACATGATACTTAAAAAAAAATTACCAAATCATACTTTAAGGTCCCATAAGTAAGCACAGAAATAATGGTAGCCACAGGTAAAACCATTCTAAACAACAGACAAAAATACATTTGGTAAATCATAGAAAAATTTGGTATCTCTACATCTTTTTTTTATAAGTGTATAAATAGCTTTATGTATGTTAGTAAACACTAAGTTTGCACAAGGAAATTTATCTTGGTGTATCTATATATATTCAATCATTTAGAATTAGCTTGTTTGCATGAGTATATCAAATCTCGTACACAAGTAGATGATTGCCCACACAAAATGCAGCATAAAAACATCAATTACTTTTGTTGAACAGGCAATACAAGAATATCTGCTCGTATAGAAAACAAAGAATAAGAAAAGAATAAAGATGTTAAAGCTCATGTTTCTGCAACACTTTTTCTGCACTACACAACATGTTAATATCCCTCAGCACAAAAATGCACCTTAGCAGTGGTAGAAAGAAAAAGAATTTCCTCTTCTCGTATCTGTTGCCATATCTAACATGGCTGGCCAACATGCAGAGGGCAGCAGTTCTTTATAGAAGCTGCAGAGTACTGTATAGAGACTTGACACCTACTGCACATTTATGTTGTCGCATGCATCTGCACGAAGAAAGAAAACAAGAAAGAAAGGGGGAGGCAGAAAAAATATATATATTAACTACAAGTGTTTTTTTATGTGAAGAATGCAAATAATCCATGTTTTGTGGAAATGAAAGAAAAATTAAAAGAAAAAGGTACAATTTCATTCAATATATCTATCAATGAATAATGCTAAAAATAATTTCATTTTATTTATTTCAAAGAGAAAAAGCATTAGATAGCCACATTCAAAAGATGAAAGATTTTCCATTCTATTAACTCTTTAGGATGGGTGCTATTGTTAGCAAGACTATTATAATTTTTACCAGCAATGAACTCATCAAATATAATATCCATGGAGTCTAATTTATTTCCTCTGTTGTTACATTTAGCATATGTAATTCATATGTAAAAGTAACAAATATTATGGGGCAGAGGTAGTAAAAAACAGACATTAACTTTAATAGATGAGATAGATTGATTAAGAAAATTAGATGAAAAGAGTAAATGAAAATTTTTAAAAAATCACATTTCAAGAAAAATAACTACCTCTGCTATATTTAGTGTATAAAATTCATATAGTAATGCAATAAC
>CAUZXS010000066.1:95000-129946 GCA_963585895.1 Sepioteuthis lessoniana | reverse complement strand
AACGATGGATGATTAGAAATGTGAAATACAAAAACCTACGGGAAAATATGTATAGTAAGAAAAGTTAGCCGTTTAACTGGCAAATCAGCGTTTTATATATATATATATATATATATATATATATATATATATATATATATATATATATATATATATATATGCGCAATACCTTAACTTCTCGTCATCAAATAACTCTAGACGAGTAGACATACCGTTAAAATTAATCAATCATTACCGTTCTATGCTATGTGCGTTTTAGGGTTTAAGTTTAAAAAAATTTTTTTTTTTTATTTTTTGAATATTTTGCGTTAATCTGCACCGGCACGCGTCTAATTAAGAAAATGATGACAAAATTAAATGAGAAATAAAGGTGATTACGATAATTTTTTTCAAGTAACTACAATAAATGAATAAATAGATAAATAATTAAAATTAAAGTTTCTAAGAAAGTACTTTGAATAATTTTCGTAATCAGGGAAGTTTTATCTATCAAAAATCATGCATCTAACTATCTGTAGGAATATGAATTTACAAACCTCTCAATATTCGCACTTTGGGAAAAAATCATTCTTTAGCATGTTATAAACAAAAACCCACAAAGCAAGATATTCTTTTTTTAGCGGGGAGAAGGCGGAGGCTTTTAAATTTCCTCTTTCCATTGGAGTGGAAGTAGATTTTGGTTTGGTTTCTTTACTTAATGGCATAACAAACTTTCTGGGTTATTTAATGTCAAAGTCTTTCTTATGGAAGAGCACTAGTGGTACTGTGTAATCCATAGAAAAAATTGTCAGTGTTGGAGATTTCAGTTTTCTTTTCTTTTTACCTTCTCTCTCTCTCTCTCTCTCTCTCTCTCTCTCTCTCTCTCTCTCTCTCATTCTTTTCTTTTCCTCTCCATACCTATCTTCCTTTTTTTACTATTTAAATGGCCTAGTTAAAGTAAAATCTGTCTTTACATAGATGAGTAGAACTTTCAAGGTACAGTTTTTCCTCCCACTACCATACGTCAAATACACGATGATAAAACATGCGTTCTATTCGAGGTCAGCAAGCTAAGAAAAAGAAAAAAAAGAAGAAGAAACAAAAAACGAGTTTCAGCTGGTCTCCAGTACATTTCTATATTATTAACAACGAATTAAAACCATTTACTTTAAAACATTGTGTTTTAAACAATTATTGTAACAATCAACAGACAGCAATCTCAAAATAATGACAATAATTGTTTGAAACGTTTAGCATCATCAAATAGTTTTTAAACTAAATAATGTTAGTTCGTTTTTTAAATTAAGGATTTCTATTTGACTTTATAATAGTGAGCACTTTTTAAGTATTGTTAATATCACCTATGAAAATTTAACTATATATATATATATATATATATATATATATATATATATATATATATATATGTGTGTGTGTGTGTGTGTGTGTGTGTGTGTGTGTGTGTGTGCGTGCGCGCACCGACATGTGTGTGCGCATGTGTGTTTATATTTATTGTTTATCTTAAAAATATATCATTACTAATTCATTAACTCAAGTTTCAACCTAAGGTATGAGATGAAGCTCACTTACAATTTTTATTTATGCATATTAATACATATATATATATATATATATATATATATATATATATATAAATGATCTCTTTCTCATATATATATATATATATATATATATATGATCTCTTTCTCATATATATATATATATATATATATATATAAATGATCTCTAAAAGTTTATGTTACATATACATTTAAATTATATACATATTTACATGCAATATATGTATATAATATGAATACATAAATACATATATATTTAAATAAACTTGCATATAGTGTTTTTTATTTTACATTGTATATTTTCATTTAGAAATATATTAATTTGTCAAATCCAATTTGAAGATGAAATATGAGTTTGAAAGGTACTGATGAATTTTATTTGCTCTCATCCACACACACACACACACACACACACACACACACACACACACACACACACACACACACACACACACACACACCGAGCGCGTGTAATCTATCTATCTATCTGATATCGGTAATATACACATATCTATTATATATATTTATACATAAATACATATATAAACACACACACTTATTATTATCATTATATACTCCTTGAGAATTTTTCACATCAGTTTTAGCTGATGGTTTTTCAGTGGAGTTTGAGTGACAGCAAGTCGCCTCAAGTCTCCGGGACTCTAGCCGTCCTCAATAATGCTGTAGTTTGGATGGTCTCCACTCGTCCTCCAGACTCCAAGTCCTCCTGTCCCTTTAATAATCCTTTGGTGACTGTAAAAACATAATCAAGTTCCATAGTTTTTTTAATTCAATTCAATCTCAAAGTCCTATAGGAGTTTATGTGAGTCATTCTCTTTGACAGATTCTGGGTTGTGCATATACCATTTGTTCGTATAGTCAAATTTAAATTTCTTGCACATCTCCCAGCAGATCTCCTTGTTAACAGGAGTAAATAATTGTTGCAGTTGAAAAATGAAAGTGCTTAATGTACAGTGCAGTAATAAAGACTAAAATATTGAAATCCTATCTCGCAATTCTTGACTATGCTACTTGAAGTTTTACGTATGAAAAATTCTTATCATTCTCAGACTTTGATGATTGTGGTATTCCATATGTAAAACTAAAATAAATTTTCCAATAATTTGATATTAAGTTGTTTATATATATATATATATATATATATATGTGTGTGTGTGTGTGTGTGTGTGTGTGTGTGTGTGTGTGTGTGTGTGTGTGTGTGTGTGTGTGTTATTTTTATTTTTAGACCGATACTATAACGCTGGTAGAGTGAAAAAAGCCTTGATGATACAATTTGTAGATTTAAAAAAAATATCACATATACTGATATATGGGAAAAAATGAGCGTTAGTTGTTGGTTGTTAGGCTTTTATGGCATATCAACCTTTGTAGGTTATTTAACGCAAAATCCATTTTTATACAAATTGCCAGTTCTATTGCAAACAATTCAGTTTAGCTTGAGTACACAGTTTAATAATTAAAAACATTTCTATTACAAGCTATTCAGTTTAATCAAACAGTTCTAATTCAAACAATTCAGTTTAGCATAAGTACACAGTTTAATTCTATTTAACCTGATCAGGTGCTACCACTTGGAGCCAGAGCGGACCTGGGAGCGATGGCAATGAAGGGGTGCCCCGCATTCCCCAAGACTCCAGCATAACTGAAAGCTCACCATCAGATTGTTTAGTGTCATATCAAGGACACTCGTTGGAGATGGGGGCGACTTACTCCTCTGCAGAGGTGCAGTCGCTGTTTCTATAGACAGATATGACTGGACAAAAACCTCATGGATTATATATATATATATATATATATCACTTTTTATTCATTTATATATATATATATATATATATATATATATATAAGTGTGTGTGTGTGTGTGTGTGTGTGTGTGTGTGTGTGTGTGTGTGTGTGTGTGCAATTAAAATTGATAACCTCGTTGCTTGATGAAATTTAAAATGCTAGAACCAGCAAATTTATTACCGTATTCAAAGCCGAGTAAGTATCCTAATATTCATAATAAAACATTTTAAGATATATATAATTCATAATCGAGACAGGGATATAAATAGTACCGCTACTGCTTTCCCGTGAGGATGACTCGGGTATTAAATAACCAACCATATTTCATTAAAAAAAAACAAACAATTTATTTTCTATTTCTAGATTCATTTATATGAATGTATTTACTCACTTTGCTCGAGCTAAATTATTATAAGCGGAATTTAACAGGTTGAAATTCAGAGTTTTCCTTCTCCTTGATTGGTTGTCTTACCAAATAGTATGTCTTTCTATTTACCCATTGCTGTAGGAAGAAGAGCAGATGCATTCTGTTTTCTAGGGTATCAGTATTATATAAAATGCAAACAAAACTCGGATCGCCGTGGCAATTTCCTCCTCCAATAACCATCGCACAACTATTTATTGTTATTTATTTATATATATTAAGAGTTTACTTTTATGGTAACATCTGGATTTACACATTTGGTTGGTTGTTTGTTTGGGTTTGACGGCATATCAAACTTTGTAAGTTATTTAACGCAAAATCCATTTTTATACAAATTGTCTGTTCTATTTCAAAAAATTCAGTTTAGCTTGAGTACATAGTTTAATTGAAAAAAACATTTCTATTTCAAGCTATTCCGTTTAGTGAAAATGTTCTAATTCAGTTTAGCATAAATATAGATTTTGTTTACACAGTTAAATGTCAAAACAGTTCTATATTAAACAATTCAGTTTAGCGTCGGTACAGTTTCAATATCAAATGCAGTTCCATTTCAAACAATTCAGTTTAGCATAAGCAAACAGTTTAAATGTAAATACAGTTTAATTGTGAAAAACATTTCTATTACAAGCTATTCAGTTTAATCAAACAGTTCTAATTCAAACAATTCAATTTGACATAAATATGCAGTTCAGTTCTATTTAACCAAAAGATAGGGCCCTATCAGGTAGTACTATTTCGGACCAGATTGGACCTGGGAACAATGGCAATAAAGGAGTGCTCCGCATTCCCCAAAGCTCCAGCATTACTAGAAGCTCACCATGATATTGTTTAGTGTCATATACAGGACACTCATTGGCAGGGGGATCTTACCCCTCTGCAGTGGTGCAGTCAGTGTATTCTACAGCCCCAGCAGACTGGGCAAGGATTTACTCATTGGCATCATATATATATATATATATATATATATATATATATATATATGTGTGTGGTGCCTTCAATAAGTTTCCAGACTTTTTTGTACAGGCAATTAAAATTCTCGTAGACTCTTGAAAATTCACTATGTTATTGCAATTCATCTTATGAGATGACTGACCAGTTTTTATGATTTCACGTTCAAATGAACAGATACAGCAGGAATTGGAATACACCCTACTAAAGCCTGATTGTCACAGCTGGTGAATTTCAAAAATGCAATGAGGACACGATATGCAATAAAATTCTGTTTTAAACTTAAAAAAATGCAACAGAAACGTATGGAATGCTTCAGACTGTTTTGGGAGGATCTTGCATGAATCGAGCATCAGTTTTTGAGTGGTATAAGAGATTCAAGGAAGGCAGGGAGTCTGTAAGGGATGATGAGAGGTGTGGGAGGAGTAAGAAAGTCAACAGACCGGAGTTGATTAACCGAAGGGTTAGGGTTAGGGTTACTATGTTGAGGTTTTAAGGGATTTCAGAAAGAGATTCCGTCGGAAGAGGTCAGCACTCGTCAAATCGGGTCAGTGGCATTTCCACCAGGACAGTGCACCAGTTCACAACCCCATCCTTGTCATAGACTATTTGACCAAGATGGGCATCAAGACAGCTCCTCACCCTCCCTATAGTCCAGACCTTGCTCGCTTTTGGTTATTCCCTAAGCTCAGAGGCTGTCGTTATGAGGAACGGTACAACAAGTGCATTGCCGCCGGAGGAGATGACTTCGAAGGGAACTAGAGTTTCATGTGTGAACTATCAATAAAAGTGCCCATACGAAAAAAAAATCTGGAAACCTATTCAATGATCCTCGTAATTCTGTGTTTATTTTGTTTATGATTTAAGATAAATTCTGTTTTAATATCAAAAGAAAATGCAATTGCTATGATGACACGATGTTTACTCGCTTTTCTGTGGTTTGCCTCATACATCTATCGGTCCGTCATCGGAAGGGTCATTTCATGTCTGATCTATCAGTAATCTCATTGTAATATAATAATCAAGTTGGTTAGTCAGTTGGTGTTTTATGGCATATCAACCAAATCCTGTTTTTTACACATAGGATTTGGAAGAGGCTATTTGCATTTGGCATAGCACTAATACTCTACGGAAAGGCATGAATCCAATTATTCCCCAGACAACTACTGGTAAATATTTGGGAAGACTGGATTCTTTAACCTTGGCATGACCACCGGTCAAAAAGAAAAACTCTGTATTCAAACCTGCCAAACTCCGCTTAAAAATTGACCATGTGTCGCATCCTGCTCGTATGGAGGGGTTGGGTATTTATATGTGATCGTTTTCAAATGATAACCATTAATTATTTGAAACCATATGATTGCTTTATAAACACTGACTTCGACATTAAATAACCCAGGATGGATTGACATGCCGTAAAACCAACAAACCAACCAACTTGGAAATCCAGATAACTTAGAACGTATATCTTCGTGTGGCGAAACGGTTAACACGCTATGCCTGGAAATCACTGCTAATGAGTTCGATCCTCACAGTGCACCCCATTCATTTTGTCTTCTTGCTAGACTCAATTAAGTTTAATAAATATTTACTACTCAGGAATAATTAATTCTAAAGGACAAAGTAAACTTTTTTTATATTTAACAAAAATGATAAACTATTCACGTCGTGCAAAGTATATTTCACAAAGATTCCATTAAATTAAATAAAAGGAGTTTGAGTGGCTTAAAAATATCATCAATATTTTTTCTTACAAAACACACTTTTCATACAAATTAATTTCTTGTGCGAGGCAAAAGTTTTACAATATTTTGGTACCGGGTAGCATGTGGCGCGTATATTACGTAAACAAGGCAGTTCAAGCTGCTGTATAGTACTCGCTGGGGTCGCTAGTATCATGGTAGTTGGTGTGCTGACACTTTGTGTATTGTTTGAAACGATTTTGAAGACTAGTAAATCTGTAATTGCTACACAAAGAAATTTTTTCGAGCTCACTTCATGTTATGTTGGAATGATGCTGTTCTAGATAAAATTTTCAACTTATCCGGTAAGTATTTTCTATCCGGAACAGCATAATTCTAAGGTAACATGAAATGAGCACGAAAAGCTGTCTGTTTTGCAGTTATAGATTCACAAGTCTTTAAAAAAGTTTCAAAAGCAAAAGCACTGTGCACCTGTTTAAGCTATGATCGTAACTGATGATATCTGAAAATAATAATAATAATAATAATAATAATAATAATAATAATAATAATAATAATAATAATAAAGAAATTTAAATTTGACCATACAAACAAATGGTATATGCATAACCTGTCCTAGAAAATGACACATAAACTCTTATGGAACTTGGGCATAAACACAGATCACCTAATCTCGGCCAGAAGACCAGATTTAATAATAATCAACACAAAAAAAGAGAACTGGCAAAATAGTCGACTTTGCTGTCCCGCCTGACAACAGAATAAAACTGAAAGGATGTGAAAAGAAGGATAAGTACCTCGACCTTGCAAGGGAATTAAAAACTGTGGAACATGCAGGTGACAATTATACCAATTGTAATTGGTGCGTTTGGAACAGTAACTAAAGGATTACTAAAGGGACTGGAAGACTTGGAAATTGGCGGACGAGTGGAGACCATCCAAACGACAGCATTATTGAGGACGGCCAGAATACTGAGAAGAGTCCTGGAGACTTGGGGAGACTTGCTGTCACTCAGACTCCAGTGAAAAACCATCGGCTAACGCTGGTGTGAAAAGCTCTACTGAGTGAATAAAAATATTAATGTGTGAATGCAGCAGATTAGTACAAAAAGAGTATAAGACTAGACATGACTGGGTGGGCAAGGTGATTCACTGGGAATTGTGCAAAAAATTGAAATTTGACCTTACGAATAAATGATATATGCACAAATAAGAATCTGTACCGAAAAATGGAACACAAAATTCTCAGAGATTATGAGATACAAACAGATCACCTAATCTCGGCCAGACGACCAGACCTAGAGATAGTTAATAAAAAAAAGAGAATTTGCTGAATAGTCGACTTAACCAACCTGGCTGACCACCGAGTAAAAATAAAAGAAACCAAAATGAGAGCAAAGTACTTAAACCTTGCCAGAGAATAAAAAAATATGGAATATGAAGGTGACCGTGATACCAATTGTAGTTGGTGCGCTTGAAACAATCCCCAAAATATTGGTAAAGGGACGGGAATAGTTAAAAATTCGAGGGCAAGCGGAGTCTATCCAGACTACAACATTAAAATTGGCCAGAATACTGAGAAGAGTCCTGGAGACTCGAGGAGACTTGCTGTCACTTAGACTCCAGTTTAAGACCATCAGCTTGAGATGAAACCATCAACCATATAATAAGCGAATGCAGCAAATTAGCACAGAGGGAGTATAAGGCGAGACACGACTGGGTCGGCAAGGTGATTCACTGGGAAATGTGTAAGAAACTTAAATTCGACCATACTAACAAATGGTATATGCACAACCCAGCCCCTGTCCTAGAAAATGACTCGCATAAACTCCTATGGGACTTTAACATATAAACGGATCACCTAATCCCGGCCAGAAGACCAGACCTTATAATAATCAAGAACAAAAAAAAAAAAAAAAAAAAAAAGAGAGAACTGGCAAAATAGTCGAATTTGCTGTCCCGGCTGACAACAGAATAAAAGTGAAAGAATTTGTAAAGAAGGATAAGTACCTCGACCTTGCTAAAGAACTAAAAAAAAACTATGGAACATACAGGTGACAATTATACCAATTGTAATTGGTGCGTTTGGAACAGTAACTAAAGGATTGCTAAAGGGACTAGAGGACCTGGAAGTTGGCGGAGGAGTGGAAACCGTCCAAACGACAGCACTGTTGAGAACGGCCAGAATACCAAGAAGAGTCCTGGAGACTTGAGG
Source organism: Sepioteuthis lessoniana (assembly GCA_963585895.1). Lineage (NCBI taxonomy): Eukaryota > Metazoa > Mollusca > Cephalopoda > Myopsida > Loliginidae > Sepioteuthis > Sepioteuthis lessoniana. The sequence goes on along the minus strand of CAUZXS010000066.1, from coordinate 121,291 downwards.
AGACTTGCTGTCACTCAGACTCCAGTGAAAAACCATCGGCTAACGCTGATGTGAAAAGCTCTAATGAGTGAATAATAATAATAATAATAATAATAACCGACGACACGATGATCAACTGAACGAAAATAAGCAGAAAGCAAAAATGGGAAGAGAAACAATTCTACAGATATTTCAAGCAACTATCAAGCGACATTTCACACAAGAAAATATAGACGTCGCTAAAAAAAGTGAAACCTCAAGAGAAAAACTGAATCTCTCCTGATAGCAGCACCAAACAACGCCTCAAGGACCAACCATATCAAAGCAAGAATAGATTAGACGCAACAAAACGGCAGATGTAGTGATAGAAATGAAACGATCAGTCACATGCAGCAAACTAGGACAGAAAGAATATAAGACAAGACACGACTGGGTAGGTATGGTGATTCACAGGGAATTGCGCAAAAATTGAAATTTAACCATACGAACAAATGGTATATGCACAACCCAGCCTCTGTCACGGAGAATGAGACGCACAAACTCCTCTGGGATTTTTCGATACAAACAGATCATCTAATCTCGGCCAGACGACCAGACCTAGTAAGAATCAACAAGAAAAAGAGAACTTGCCAAATTGTGGACTTTGCTGTCCTGGCTGACCACAGACTAAAATTGAAAGAAAACGAAAAGAGAGATAAGTACCATCCAAACTACAACATTATTAAGGTCGGCCAAAATACTGAGGAGAGTCCAGGAGACTTGGGGAGACTTAGAGTCACTCAGAGAGAAACCATCGGCTAACGCTGTTGTGAAATACTCGAAAAGGAGTAAATAATAATAATGATAATGGAGCTACCATTACCACTTTCCTAAGTTCACTTGCACTACACAGGTAACAGTTTAGAATGTGGAAAGTATTTCTGTAGAACCTTGTATTATGATGAACTTACAACCTTCGCTGGGTTGGTTGGTTGGTTGGTTGGTTTACGGTATGTCCATCTTCGATGGGGTATTTCATTATGACTTTCAATTATGCACGTTCTAAAAATAAATTTTCTCAATCACTTTAAACAGGTAAACACTTCAGAGTTAATTCCGATGTTAATGTTTTTAAAACCAATACAACTCAAAATAAATTTAAACAATGCCTTGTCTGTGGGTGGGTGGGTAGAATACACTGACTGTACCCCTTGCAGAGGAGTGATACCCCCCCCAAATTGAGGGGTATCTTTTGTATGACACTAAACTGTATTTGACGGTGAGTCCCAAATTTTAGAGATCTAGAGTACCCCTTAATTACTCCCAAGTCCACTCTTCTCTCTAGCGGTTGTACCAGTTAGGGTCTAATCTATCGTTGAAATAGAAGTGTTTAAAAATCATTCACATTCAATAAGACCGCATAAAAAAAACTTTGTTGAAACCCTTAAACAAATGTAAATAGGAATATTCCCTTAACATCTGGGCATAAAATAACCCGAGGCGTGTTTATTAAAATGCTGTTAAAATCAATTAATCAATCATTTTAAACATTATCTCAAACATATCTGTTTGACACATAGAAGCGATTCTACTCAGAGTGGACATGAGAGTAATGGCAAAAAAATGACTTCGGCTGTAAATAACCAAAGACCGTGAAACCAACTAACCAACCAACCAACTTTTTGATAACCACTTTGTGGTAGACCAATTACATGATTATGTGTAAAACGTGTATGAATAAGTGTGGTCCAAGGGTGGCACCTGATAGATAAAAAATTCGTTTTTCCATTACTATTACTTCTATTTTACTATCTTGAATTAGGAATGGGGATAATCAGAAGTTAACAATTTACAAAGATAATGGTTATTGAACAACAGCTGGTTGTAAGAAAGCGTCCCTTAATTTTCAAGTTATCCTCATGTATCTGCTATCTGTTAGTACTATGAATTTTATGAGTATAACAGTAGTTTTATATAAGATTTTCTTCTGCCCCTGTTAACCTTTTACAATCAGTTAAGTGGAGGAAAGATGTTGACCTGGTCAGGACTTATCTTTGTACAAAACCCAGTTGTAGAGTTGAAACTGATATATATTTGGAGAAAAAGCTAGATGGGAACTACACAAGGACGCTGCCTGCCGTTTTGAACCAATCCTAGAAACTGCACCCTACAAAAAAGCAACTGCGCGGGCAATTGCCTCCCATCACACAAACCATCTAATACATATATAAGGAGACGCTTTTTCCGAGTTCAGATCCTAAATGAGACTATTTGCATTTCACATAGAGCTAATACACAAGCGAAATGCATGAATTCAATAATTCTATCTTTAGCTATAGGTAAGTAGTATGGCACACAGGGCTCTCAAACTTTGCTATGGAACCGGTCTTGAGGAATGGAAATTTTTAGTTAAAACCTGTTAAACTTCTCTTAAAGACTGACTTTATATCGCATCTTACTGATGAGTAGAGGTTATATATATATATATATATGTGTGTGTGTGTGTGTGTGTGTGTTAAAAAGATAAACGGAAGAAAAATATATAATTTGATGTGAACGAAATTTTATTGCATGTACTTTGCCGACACGTGTTTCGACTAAACTTTACCTACATACAAGTTATTCTATTTAAAATTATTTCAAGCATAAACATAAGAATAAAATAATAATGATAGAAAATATGTTAAGCATTCAAGCTGAAAAGTCGTGTTTAGAGCTGAAATCATCTGATTTTCTTATCATGGTAATTCAATTTACAATATATAATTCCTCTAATATATATATATATATATATATATATTACATGATAAAGCATGAAACCCAGGGTAACAGATATTACCATGTAATATATATATATATATATATATATATATATATATATATATAAACCTGACCGATAAAATGAAGCGCAGTTTCTTCAAGACAGCGGTGCTGTACGGATGCACCACTTGTACGCTAACAAAACGGCTGGAGAAGAAGCTAGACGGCAATTACACAAGAATGTTGCAAGCAATATTGAACAAGTCCTGGCAGCAACACCCCACAAATCACTAACTATACGGCCACCTGCCTCCCGTCACGAAAACTATCCGAGTTAGACGAACCAGACACGCAGGACACTGCTGGAGAAACAGAGACGAGCTCATAAGTGATGTACTCCTATGGACCCCCACATATGGCCGGGCAAAAGCAGGACGACCAGCTCGAACATACATACAGCAGCTATGTGAGGATACGGGATGTAGCCCTGAAGACCTGCCGGAGGCGATGAACGATAAGGAGAAGTGGCGAGAGAGGGTCAGGGATATCCGTGCAAGCGGCACGACATGATGATGATGATATAAGCTCTATCATTCATATTGAGCACTACTCAATAATACTGCAACATTTTGTCCTCCATTTACTCAACAATTGAGTCCGTAAGAACCATAAACCTCTTATATATATATATATATATATATATATATATATATATATATATATATATATATATTCAACGTGAACTTTATACGATGATGTCTTGCGATAATTTTATATAGCATAACTCAAGACAATCTAAAATAATCTTAATCATTCTCCCAGGAGAGTTGATTATCATCAGTTAATACCACAATATCACATAAAAATATCATATAAAATTATATAACAATACTCACCGTTTGTTAATCTATTTTTTTACATAAAAACAAACAAGCTCTTACTATTCTAAAAATAATTTCTATATTAATACCTTATGTCATAGATTTCTTTTCATATATTCTTGTAAATATAAAATACAGTTTAAGTATATAGAATGGACCGGACATTGGCATAATGGTTAGAGTGTTTGCTAATGGTCTGCGAGACCGGGATTCAATCCCAGGTCGAGTCATACCAAAGACTCCAAAAATGGTACTTGCTGCCGCCTTGCTTAACACTCAGCATTATTAGGTAAGGATCAAGGGTAAAGTGGAGCAATCCAGGGAAAGGAGTTGCGCCTTCCACTACACCTCAGTGTTGTAGCTATCGAAAAAACAGCCTTTGGGTCACCCATGACAAAGATCGCCAAAACAACTTTTATATAGAATGAATAAATTAATAAGCTGTAAATAAATTTGAGACAGAATTTTAAATAGAATTAGATATTATTAGTTATATGAATATTATTTAGGAAAAAATTCTTGGATATCTCACACCAAATATTTATAAGACGGCATGAAACCAGTGGTTGCATATAAGCATCCATATCAATGTACCTTTCGTTAACTCTGATTTTTGCAGCCTAGTCGGCAGCGGTTGTATAATACTCCGACTGCATCTCAACAGAGTAATAAGACCCCACCAAACAAGTGTCCTGGATATCACACTAAATCATCTGATGTTGAGGCTTTATTCCTGGAGCTTTGAGGAATGTGGGGTGCACTTTCATTGCCATTACTCCCAGGCCCACTTGGACTTGGATTTATAATTACTGTTAAGGTCACTTTTATGGGTTAAATAGAACTTTTTGACCATTTACTTGAGCAAACAAATGACTGATGATAAAATAAATAGTGTTATATCGTAATACTTAGAACCATTTAACTGAGTGCAAATGAATGATTAATGTTGAATAGAATTATTAGTGTTGAATAGCAATACTTGAAACCCTTTAATTGTGAGCCTAAATTTAATTATAGGTATTACTTAGCAATACTTGGAACCATTTGATTGTGTGCAAATGGATGAATAAAGTTTATAGTATTAAATAGCAATATGTGAAACCATTTAAAATGTGTGGAAACAAACGAGTAATATCACATAGAATTATTTGTATTTGATAGCATTACTTGCCACAATTTAATTGTGTGAAAACCATAGCAATCATTAAACGTGGCCAAACAAATTATCTCTCCGTGTTTTGAAAATAAATTCCCTGAAATTTTCACTTAAAAATTATATGCATATCAATTTATCTCTTCGCAAATAAATGACTGACGTTAAAAAAATTGTGTTACATCGCAATATTTGAGATCATTTAACTGTGTGCAAAAAACGATTAATATGAAATAGAATTAAGTAACAATACTTGCAATCATTTAACTGTGTGCAAACAATAGCAATGCTGAATTGTATGCCAATTAATTAGCTCTCTTTTTAAAATGAATTTATCTACGAACTCTTCACTTCTAGTTCATATAGCATATTATTTTATAGTATGCAAACAAATGACAGATGTTAAATCAAATTGTTAGAGTTACATAGGAATACTTAAAACCATTTTATGGCCTAGTCGGCTGGGTCGCCAGAATACACCGGCTGCATCTATACAGAGTGGTAAGACTCCCACAACGTGTGTCCTGGATATGACACTAAACAATCTGATGGCGAGGCTCTAGTAACACTGGAGGTTTGGGGAATGAGAAGTACCCCTTTATTGCCATCGCTCCCAGGTCTACTCTGGCCCAGATTTGTAGCAAAGGGTCCTATCTATGGGTCAAATAGAACTAAACTGTTTTTAACATTTAAACTATGTACTTATTCTAAATTGAATTGTTTGAAATGAAACTGTGTATTTATGCTAAACTGAATTGTTTGAAATAGAACTGTTTTTGACATTTAAACTGTGTGCTTAAGCTAAACTGAATTGTTTGAAAAACCATCAAACTTTGTTAACAAAACTGAATAGCTTGAAATAGAACTGTTTTTAACATTTAAACTTTGTACTTATTCTAAACTGAATTGTTTGAAATAAAACTGTTTATATGTATTAAAATCGATTTGGCATTTGGCTGATATGCCATAAAACCAAAAAACCCAACCAAACCAAGCCAATTAAAACCATTTAACTGCGTGCAAACAAATGATTAAATAGGATTATTCGTAATAGAAATTGTTGAAGCCATTTAACGGTGTGCAAACAAATGAGACCGAGCTTGTTTAAAATTATCTACAAACTATGATTTTACAAATCATATATATTTAATACATGTGTGCCCATCGGATTTGTCATTAAATAACCTAGAAGAGTGGATATGCCATAAAACCCTACCAACCCAACTCTAGTACAGGGTTGTATAAAAATCAAACTATGTTTTTCTTGGTCGAAAACATTTTTTGAAGTAAAAATAGGATGTAGAGACAGAACGTTATACAGAATCCTTATCAAGTACCATAAGTAAAGATACGGCTTAGATAAACTATTTTGACTTTGCTACGAACGTAAAATAAGCTAGAATAGACACCGCCAAACGACTGAAAAATCAAGGGGTACTTCGTCGCCTCCTACTCCTTGCTGCCTCCGTCTAGTAATTCAGATAATTTCACACAGTGTGAATTTTACACATCCTGAGTTAAAGTGATGATAAAATCAGAAAACAAATATAAGATCTAATGCTCTTAATATACAAAATCCGTGGTGTAATAGTTATCGTCGCAGGAATTGGACACGGTGACACGAGTTCAAATCCTGGACTGATTGTATTTCACATAGCACTAATACCCTTGGGAAAGGTATGAATCCAGTTATTCTCCCACCAGCTTTGGGTAAATAGTAGGGCAGACTGAGTTCTTCAGGCTTGGTGAGGCAACTGGTCTAGGAGAAGGAAAACTCTGAATTCAAACCTGTTAAATTCCGCTTAAAAATTGACATTGTGTCATATCCTGCCCGAGCGGAGGGGTTGGGTAAATAGGATATACAAAATCCGTATAAATGATATAGTTTCTAATGACATATCAACCGTCGTAGGTTATCTAATGCCAAAGCTATCCTTGTTGAAGAATAGAAGTGGTTCTATTTAACCTATAATGGGGCTTAGGAGATAAGAAGATTCATACCTTTCCCAAGACTAGGGGTCCGAAAGTAAACGTATTAGTGTTCTATAATAGCCGAGGGATTTCGGTTCATGCCTTTGAATTTAGTTAGGATGAGAACCTTTCGGCTCAGCACATGGGTTAGTTAGGTGCAACATTGAGGCAGGTGTTAACGCGGGCGTACACGGGCGGATGGAGGTGTCACTCAGATGTCATAATAGTCCGAGACGAAACGGTGTGACAGGGTGCGGGTGACGTCACGGACCGGAAGCGCGCGGAGGTTTGTGTGAGAATTTGAAGAAAGAAAGAGTTGAGAATTAGACGCCAAACGAGAAGGATCGACTTTTGGAGCTCGCAGACGCGAGGCGAACGTGCGCCCTATGAGGGCCGCTCGAGTTGGGGGCCAAATGAATAAGACAGCAAAGAAGATTGTGTCTCTCCTCCTTACGTCGAGACCTTTAACTCAAAGTTAATAAAAAGATTTCGTACCTGAACAAGAAGTCGTTACGTGTTTTCGAATTCCGAGATTCCTATTTTCTTTATATGTTCTATCGTTTATGAACATTATATGTCCATTTCGCACATAGTGTTAATATGGTACATTAAGGCAACTAGAGTTCGAACTCACTCGCTTTGAGTCCACAGTTCAACACTTAAGCCTTTACGCCACGAGAGATACTTCGCTACGTTTACTTGAAACAATCGTTTATTTCACTAGAAGGAACTCACTTTCAATCCCACTATATACACAATATTACTTTATATGGAAGAAGATCAGCCTTTTAATTGTAAGGAGAGGTTGATATACTTCAACAAATGAAAAACTCAATGGAATAAGTGTGTTGAATTCCAAGGAATTTTAAACAAAATGAATCCTATCCCCTGCTATGGGAAAATAATAGGGTAGAGGGGTTCTTTTGCGTTAGTTAGACAGTCTTAGAGAAATGGAAAATTTTTGAATTCAAACCAGATTATCTCTGCTTACAAAAACGACCTTGTGTCACATCCGACTCGTGGCGGAGGGGTTGGGTAAATACATACTTCTTCTCGTTATACCTGAAGGCAGAATACTTAAAATATAGGATGTAGACATTTGGCGAAACTAAAAATTTTTATTCATTGTGAAATCAGAGATGTCGTAAAGGCAATTGTAATATAATGGCTGAGGGATTTCGGTTCATGCCTTTGGGTTTAGTGAGGCTGAGAACCTTTCGGCTCAGCACATGGGTTAGTTAGGTGCAAACTTGATGCAGGTGTTAACGTGTGCGCGCGCAGAGCGGACGTGTCACTCAGAGATGTCGCAATAGCCCGAGATGAGAAACAGGGTGACAGAGTGCGAATGACGGAGGTTTGGGGGAGAATTTGAAGAAAGTTAGAGAGTTGAGACTAGACGCTGAACGAGACGGTCGACTTTCGGGCTCGTAGAGGCGAGACGAATTTGCGCGCTACGGGCACCGTGCAAGATGGGGGCCAGATGAAAAAGCCAGCACAAAAAGATTGTGTCTCTCTCCTTATGTCGAAGAACCTTTAAACTCAAAGGTAATAAAAGGTTCGTACGTGAACCGAGAAGTCGTTACGTGTTTTTCGTATTTCGAGATTCCTGTGTTCTAAGTTTTATATATGTTCTATATGTGGTCATGTTCATTCGATGTACATTTCGCACATAGCCGTATCTGGCTATGGTACACAATGACTAAGTAAGTGTTGCCGAACTTCAGGTTATATTTTATTTGGCAAGAAATAATACTTAATGATATCTATTTTGATTGTATAATGTCCCATTTGAAAATATAAAACCCTGGTATCTTTGGTTAAGAATAATTAACAAATAATTATCAATTGGTCTAAGGTATACTTATTTATAGATTTTCTGAAAGCTTAGCCTGGTTCATAGTCACTTAATTTTAGGGGATACTACTCAGACCATCATTCTACGATCGTTAGTGGGTAGAGTGTTTGCCAATGGCCCGGGAGACCAGGGTTCAATCCCAGCTCGAGTCATACCAAAGACTTAAAAAATTGTACTTGATACTTCCTTGCTTAACACTCAGTATTATTAGGTATGTATCAAGGGCATATAAAAATTGTTTAACACTCAGTATTATGAGTTATGTATCAAGGGCATATAAAAAAAATTGTTTAACACTCAGTATTATAAGTTATGTATCAAGGGCATATCAAAAATAAATTGTTTAACACTCAGTATTATAAGTTATGTATCAAGGGCATATCAAAAATAACTCTCGGAATGATTTGAAACCGAATCCGATATATTTCGAATTTTGTCTTTATTTTCGGTCCATTTTCCAGGGTGTTTCAAAAGATTTGATATTATTTGAGGTGTATAGGATGTTTCAGAAAAAATTGTATCATTTCGTATTTAATTGACTAATTCTTGTTCAAATGATCTCAAATTTTAAGAGTACAAGGATCAATAAATAAGTTTCCAGATATTTTTCGTATGGGCACTTTTATTGATAGTACACACATGAAACTTTAGTCCCCTTCGAAGTAATCTCCTCCGGCTGTAATACACTTGTTGAACCGTTCCAACAACTTCTGGAAGGTCCCATGGAAGTCCTCTCATGGGAGCGTGTCAATGACCTTCATCACAGCCTCTTTCATCTCTTCAATTGTCTCATAACGACAGCCTCTGAGCTTTGGGAATAACCAAAAGTCAGAGAGAGCAAAGTCTGGACTATAGGGAGACTGAGGAAGTGTCTTGATGCCCATCAAATAGTCTGTGACAAGGATGGAGTTGTGGACTGGTGCATTGTCCTGGTGGAAATGCCACAGACCCGATTTGAAGAGTGCTGGCCTCTTCCCTAGGAATCTCTTCTTGAACTCCCGTAAAACCTCAACATAGTAACCCTAACCCTAACCGTTTGGCCAGTCAACTCTGGTGTACTGACTTCCTTACTACACACACACCTTTCATCATCCCTCACTGAATCCGTGCCTTCCCTGAATCTCTTATGCCACTCAAAAACTGATACTCGATTCATTCAAGATGCTCCAAAAGCAGCCTGAAGCATTCCATACATTTCTGTGGTATTTTTTCCAAGTTTAAAACAGAATTTTATTGCATATCATTCTTCTAAAGTGTCCTCACATCCAGATTGCATTTTTGAAATTCACCAGTTGTGACAATCAGGCTTTAATAGGGTGTATTCAAATTGCTGCTGTAGCTGTTCATTTGAACGTGAAATCATAAAAATTGGTCAGTCATCTCGTAACATGCATAGCAATAACATAGTGAATTTTCAAGAGTCTACAACAATTTTAAATGCCTGCACAAAAAAAAGTATGTAAACTTATTGAAGGCACCGCGTATGTGTAGAATCAACCCAAAACTCTGTTTTATATTCAAAATCCTTTTCTTTCTTTGTGAATGGGATTTCCACACGTGAATCAAAAGTTAGAAAAATATACATACAAGCTTCGTAGTCAAATTTTAACGTATCTTGAGTATGACAGTAAAGTAACTACATCTGATGGTGAAGATCTAGTTCTTGTCTTTGGGACGTGTGGAGTATCCCTTCATTGCTATTACTCCCAGATCCACTCTGATCCAGAGTGGTAGTAAGCGTTAGGGTCCCATGCACGGGTCAAACAGATCTGTTTGCAAATTATTTGTGTTGAATAGGAATGCTTGAAACCATATAACTCTATGCCAGCAAATAATAATAATAATAATAATCATCATGATCCTATGGCGAGGTTTTAACATCTGCATTAATTGATGGTTTTTCACAATTGTCTGAACATGTTACCAAAGCTCTCCAGGACTCTTCTCAGTATTCTAGCCGATCACAATGCTATAGTCTGAATTATCTCGATTCGTCCCTGGATTTCTAACTTTTCAAGTCCCCTTTCCAAGACTCTGGGAACCGTTTCGAGCTCTCCAATTACAATTGGTATCATCGTCTTTCTCATGTTCCACAGCTTTCTTAGTTCTCGAGCAAGGTCCAAGAACTTCTCTCTCATTTTGCTTTTATTATTATTATTATTATTATTATTATTATTATTAAATCGGAATAGTTATTTGGAACCACATAATTGAATATAAATCATTATTTTTAGATAGGAATACTTGAAACCATACAATCCTCTGCAAATGAATTTTTTAAAGAATAGTTACTTGGAGCTATAACTTTTTACTAAGTAACGTTCTCATTAATTACTTGTAATCATATAACTCTGCAAACAAAAGATTATTACGAAATAGAAATAGTTACTTGAAAACAAATAATTGGATTGGTGTCTTTGTTTAATGGCATATCAACCTTTGTAGGTTATTTAATACCAAAGCCATCCTTCTAAAAGAAAAGTAGTGGTACTATTTAAGCAATAGATCGGAGAATAAGGTGGTTCATACCTTTCCCAAGGGTATTTGTCTGAAAGTAAACGTAATGGCGCGACTGAAATTCGAACTCGCTTACTACGATTCCGCGGTCCTTCGCTTTAACCATTACACCACGAGTTCAGCCCCAAATAATTTCTTGAAACCATATAACTGTGTGTAAACTATTTTTAAAAGGAATATAACTATGATTATATATATATTTACAAACCCCTCCGCTCGGGCAGGATATGACACAAGGTCAATTTTTTTAAGCGGAGTTTAACAGGTTTGAATTCAGAGTTTTCCTACTCTTAGACTAGTTGCCTCACCAAGGCTGAAGAACCTAGTCTGCCCAACTATTTACCCATAGCTGGAGGGAGAATAATTGGATTCATACCTTTCCCAAAGATATTAGTTCTATGTGAAATGCAATCAGTCTCGTCCAGGATTTGAACTCGTGTCACCGTGTCCATTTCCTACGACGATAACCATTACACCACGGGCACCTCCATATAACTATGATTATAGACCAATGAAAATGCGATTGAATATTCAAAATCTTGAGGTGATTTAATAACCCATAACAAACTGATATGCTGTTAAACAAATGAACCTAACCAAACCAAACCAAACCAAACCCAACCAAACCAAACCAAACCAAACCCAACCAAACCAAATGAATCAAGTTTCGGCATTAAATAAGCCATTAATCGCGAAACAAATAAACCCAATTAAACTAGAACTAAACGAAACCAAACCGAGTCAAATAAAAAACAATTCTGCATTGAATAACCCAAAAGTAGCTGATATGTCCCTAAGCAGGTAAGTAAGAAAAGTAAGTAAAGTTAGCGACAGTAGTCGAGGGCGACCCGAAGGCTCCCTTTTCAATAGCTATTACACCGAGGTGTCGGGGAGGGCGCTACTCCTTCCCCCGTATTTCTCCACTTTACCCTTGATACATACCATATAATGCTGAGTGTTAAGTAAGGAAATATCAAGTACCATTTTTTAAGTCTTTGGTATGACTCGAACTGGGATTGAACCCTGGTCTCCCATGCCATTGCCAAACACTCTACCCGCTAAATTCAACCCAATTAAACCAAACCAAATAAACTGAATCCAATTTCACTATTAATTCACCCATTAAGAGTTGATATACCATTAAAGAAGTCTGACCCAACCAAAGCAAATGACTCAAATTTTTGCATTAGATAACCCATAAGGAGTTGATATGTCATTAAATTAGCTCAAAAAACCAAATGATCAAATTTTAGCATTGAATAATCAATAAGAAATTGATATGCCTTTAAACGATTAAGCCAAGCCAAGCCAAGCTAATTTTAACTGTGATATCAACTCAAATAAAGATGCCATCGCCGAACAACTAAAGAATTTAGGGGCACAACGTCCCATCTTCCAAACACTTAAAGACATCAGATAACCTCGCATCATATGATGTTACACATTGCAATCTAAACTTGAGATAAGATCAGAAAGCGGCTTTTCATATCCATGACACATAAACTAAAATGCAGTTATTTTAGAGATTATGATATCTTTTAGCGTTGTTTTTTTTTTTTTTTTTTTTTTTTTTTTTAAATTTACGACTGCTAGATTTATAACAAAAGAAACAACTGAAAACGAACACGAATCATCGAGTGCTATACAGGGTGATAATGTACGAGAGACATTCAATAAATAACGATATTACCTAAGGAGTGGCAAATGAGAAGCCCTATTTACTGTTGCACCCTTTTCGATGAAATTAATAATGACAGGTCCATTCATATCTCAAAATACCGTCAGCATAACCTTCTTTACTCACTACTGCGTCCAGAATTTTTTCTTTTTTTTACCGTAGAGTCGATGTGCTTCCACTCAATGTACTGTCTTTTAACCTCTGGCTCGTAGTGCCAAAGCCTTGTTTGGTCGATTTGTAAACTTTCTTTTGGGTTAAACATATGTCTCCGTATACATCACACATTACTCCCGGGTCATTTTTGACCCGGAGTGGTAGTACCTGTAAGGGTCTCATCTATCGATAAAATAGAACTGTTTAATCATTTACTATACTTGCAGCCATTTACTTGAGAGTAAACAAATGCTTAATATTATATTAAATTATTAGTATTAGATAGCAATACTTGAACTAATTTAACTGTGTGCAAACAATAAATAGCCATAAATGAAACAATTTAGATGTCTGCAAAGAAATGAACTCTGGCTAATTTAAAAATGTTAAATTCAATCTATTCGCTTATTAGAACACACACACACACACACACAACACATATATGATTTAGCATTGAATAACCTACGAGGGTTGATATGCCATAAAATTCGATCAACCAAATAACCAGTATTCAAAAAGATCCATGTTGTTATCGACTCGCTAAGTATAACCATTAAATAATATGATTAATAAACATTTAATAACCATTAAATATAGTTTAAAAGATTAACCTTTTATATATCATATATTTATTTTATACTAGCTGAAAAGACGTCCTATACAGGGGATTTCGAGGTCTGGTTTTTAATGGCATATCAACCTTTGCGCGTTATTTAATGCCAAATCCATCTTCTAAAAGAACAGTAGTGGTACTATTTAACCCATAGCTCGGAGGATAAGGGGGTTCATGGCTTTCCCAAGGTTATATGTCTGAGAGTGCACGTAATAGCGCGACTGGAGTTCGAACTCGCTTTTCTACGATCCTGCAGTTTAACTATTACACCATGGGGATACCATTGTTTCTACTTTGTAAAGGTAAACACATAAAATCTACTGAAATTGTATCAATTATTCTATCTGTAAGATTTAATGAAAATCAACCAGTAGAATTTAAAAATTCAACATTACATTGTACAGAAAAGGTTGGTAGGTTAGTGGGAATGTTGGTTGGTTTTTACGACATGTCCACATTTGTTGACAAGCAATTACCTCGATTATTGAACATAATTCTTTCTAAAACTGTTCCAAAATTTGTTCCAAAATTGTTCAACTGTCGATTTGTTCGAAAACTGAAATAATGATGTTCGGGTAGACTCGGCCAGACGTTCGGCTGTGCGTTCGCTTTTCATCGGCTTGACTTGTTTGTTCGAACTCCGAACATTTGTTCATCCACTGAGGCATTTTGTACTCAAATTTTTTATTCGAAATCTGAACTGTTCGATTTGAGAGTCATTCGATAATCGAGGTTCCACTGTATATTGTTTCAAGTATCTAGTTATCCTTCATAAATAACTATCGCTTCAAGTAACTATTCTTGAAACAAATAATTTACACACAGATATATGGTTTCAAGTATTCTAGTCTCACCTGAATAATTTTTAAAAGGATCTATTAGAACCACAGATGGAACTCTAACAGGTTCCTTCACACAGCATCACAGTGGACCGAGAAGCAATGGCAACGAAGAGGTGATTCCAAAACTGGAGCCTGATTACTGGGTTCATGGAGGTGCCCGTGGTGTAATGGTTATCGTCGTAGGAAATGGACACGACGACACGAGTTCAAATCCTGGACGAGACTGATTGCATTTCACATAACACTAATACCCTTGGGAAAGGTAGGAATCCAATTATTCTCCCTCCAGCTATGGGTAAATAGTTGGACAGACGGGGTTCTTCAGCCTTGGTGAGGCAACTAGTCTAGGAGAAGGAAAACTCTGAATTCAAACCTGTTAAACTCTGCTTAAAAATTGACCTTGTGTCATATCCAGGCCAAGCGGAGGGGTTGGGTAAATAGGATTACTGGGTTCAGTTTAGTGTCATGCACAGAACACCTTTTTTTTTTTATTGGGAAACGGGACGCCTTCAACCTCTGCAGAAAATATAATAGGTATATTCTTGATACCACGAAAACGTTATATTTAGGTAATTATTCACTCTGTCGGTGACCAATATTTCTGGCTTTGGACAAGTGTTTTTTTTTATTCACACGGACCTCACATTGCCTATAGTACTTGCCATTTCAAATTGTTCACCCATCTAAGTGCTTAGTGGGCTCGCTGTTGCTTAACTTAAAACGTGCAAGAAATAATTGTTATTTAGTCAGCCATACTTGGTCTGACACATGAACGTTGCCTCCTGAACTTACAATTACTAATTGGTAATGTAAGTGTTTAGTGGGATCATCATTTTGTAATGTCGTTACTTTCAGTGTAATTTGGTATGGATTGTTGTATTTAGTAGTAATGGTGTAATTCTTTATAAATTCTCACGATAATTTCCTGTTTTAAAAAATACTGATTATAAAGCCATTTTCAGCAGTCAACTCTAACCTCCATATACAATGACTTACTGACACTCCCAAACTAGAAATGGGATAATTATAAAACTGAAATTTCAGTATCTAAGTATAGACTAAAATGGAGAAGGTTCGAGGTTTGATTGATAAATAGTCTCCGATCCAATAATTTTTTTTTTTGATTTGACAGAATTAGGAAACTGGTAATAGAATAACATAAAACTATATATTTTTTAAAAATTGGTTTGGTTTAGCTTGGTTTGGTTTCTTTATTTTCTAGCATTCGAGGCTTAGTGGGTAATTTAATACCAAAGTCATCCTTAGATACAATAGCGATACTATTTAAACCCATAGCTGGGCGGTTCATTAGTCCGACGTAATACGGTGACTGGAGTACAAGTTCACTTATGATGTCACAGCCCAACACGTTAGCCACTACACCACGGAGACTTTCCCAATGTTGATAGATTGATATTGATTGATTTTAACGGCATGTTAATCCGTCTAGAGTTATTTTAGAGTTGCGGAATCGGATTCTATGAATAATGATAATTACATTTTTTGAGTTATTGTTTATTTATTTATTTGTTTATTTACTTAATCATTTTTGATATTTCGTTTTAACAATATATCAAAATCCTCGAAGATATTTTTTATTGATTACTTTTTATCGAATGAATCATGTTTCCGTTTAAAATGTTTGATGTAATTCTATTTCTTTCAAGACGAATAAAATGACGTCCATGTCAACATTTTCATAAAGGCCCTTCACATTCTTTGCATTGAAAAAACGTTGTCGAATGAAATCAAAATCTCCGCATTCTATGCGAAAATATTTAACAACGTATTGTGTTTGACATGCTCCGAGGATCATTAAATAAGTTTCCAAACTTTTTTCGTAAGGGTACTTTTATTGATAGTACACACATTAAACTTTAGTCCCCTTCGAAGTAATCTCCTCCGGTTGCAATGCATGTGTTGTACCGTTCCAACAACTTCTGGAAGGCCCATGGAAGTCCTCTTGTGTGAGCGTATCAATGACCTTTGTCACAGTCTCTTTCATCTCTTCAATTGTCTCATAACAACAGCCTCTGAGCTTAGGGAATGACCAAAAATCACAGGGAGCAACGTCTGGACTATAGGGAGGCTGAGGAACTGTCTTGATGCGCATCTTGGTCAAATAATCGGTGACAAGAATGGAGTTGTGGACTGGTGCATTGTCCTGATGGAAATGCCATTGACCCAATTTGAAGAGTGCTGGCCTCTTCCCTAGGAATCTCTTCCTGAACTCCCGTAAAACCTCAACATAGTAACCCTAACCCTAACCGTTTGGCCAATCAACTCTGGTGTATTGCCTTCCTTACTCCTCCTACACCTCTCATCATTCCTCACAGACTCCGTGCCTTCCTTGAATCTCTTATGCCACTCAAAAACTGTTGTTCGATCCATGCAAGATGGTCGAAAAGCAGTCTGAAGCATTCCATCCGTGTCTGTGGTATTTTTTCCAAGTTTAAAACAGAATTTTATTGCATATCGTTCTTCTAAAGTGTCCTCACATCCAGAGTACATTTTTGAAATTCCCCAGCTGTGAAAATCAGGCTTTAGTAGGGTGTATTCCAATTGCTGCTGTAGCTGTTCATTTGAACGTGAAATCATAAAAATTGGTCAGTCATCTCATAAGATGTATAGCAATAACATAGTGACTTTTCAAGAGTCTACAACAATTTTGAATGTCAGTACAAAAAAGTCTGGAAACTTATTGAATGCACCACATATATTCTGTGGTTGTTCTTGTTTGAATATAAAAGAGTGTGTAAGTCTTGCTTGGCTATACTGGAGTTGACCCAGCCGGTTGGGGCTGTAGGATACACCGACTGCATCACTGCAGAGGGGTAAGACTCCCACAACGAGTGTCCTGCATATGACACTAAACAATCTGATGATGAGACTCCAGTAATGTTGGAGCTTTGGGGAATGCGGATCACCCCTTTATTAGCATCTCTCCCAGGTCCACTGTGGCCCGAAGTGGTTGCACCAGATAGGGTCCTATATATGGGTCAAATAAAACTAAACTGTGTTCTTATGCTTAATTGAATTGTTTGAAATAGAACAGAACGGTTTTTACATTTAACTGTGTATAAACAAAAAATTTACTTATGTTAAACTGAATTGTTTGAAATAGAACTGTTTTTAATATTTTAAATGTGTATTTATGCTAAACTGAATTGATTGATTTAGAATTATTTATATATCTAAAAAAGTATTTGGCGTTAAATAACTTAAGATGGTTGATATCCCATAAAACCAAACCGAACCAAACCGAACCAAACCTATACAGGAGTGTGTAGGACTTGTTTGGGGCTATTTTATTCCAATTTTATGTACATTTTTTGTTGCTGTTTATGAGTTTGTTTATTTTTCATTATTTTGTTTCAACGATTTATCAAAATTCTCTGAAATAGTTCTCTATTTATTACTATTTATAGTATTCATCAGGTTAACACTTATAACTTTTGATATAATTTTATTCTTCTCATTAAGGACGAAATTTCACACACGTCGACATTTTCAAATAGATCCTTCATATTGTTTGCGTTGAAAAACGTTGCCTAATGAAAGCAAAATGCCTGCATTCTTTGAGAAAAATTACGTGATTTTAAAAATAGATAAAATGAGGTCTGCAGTTTTTGACCAGGTAAAATAATGAAAGTGGTATGAAAGTAAAATGAATTTATATTTATTGAAAATTACCTGGTTTCATTAACAAGTAAGTAAGGTCTCCATTTTTACATTAGACAATTTTCATCGTTTAAAAGTGATATCAAAATGATTTAAAATAGAAGAAAATTGACCAATACATTAAAAAAGTTTTTTAAAAGTGTCCATTCTCTCTATATATAAGATGTCCCCAAATAGATGCAACCCATCAACATGATAATTATTTATTACTGAGAAAAGCACAATGGCGGTCATTTGGAACACATCCTGTAAAAATATACATCCTTTGATTAAGAGACATCAAATCAATGTTTTTTTTATAATTATTATCATATCAGCTTCTAGGAAATGCAACCTTTTTTTGAGTTTCTTGTCTCACGAAAAAATCATTATCATATTAATGGGTTGCGTCTGTTTTGAAACAGTGTTGAATGATTTTGTCTCCAAATAAGTAGTGAGGCAAACTATTTTTTCCTCTTTTGTCCAAGGCATTGTGATCGAGGATTAATAGTTGTTATAGTATACTATTTTGAAATCTGAACCATAAAAGACCACAACGTTATTATTAGTAGAGTCAGTCATCTCCTGTTAATTTCTTCTCTGAAAGTTCTCCACTGCCTTCACTGGGTATTGAACTTACACTCTTTGGGTATGTCACTGGATCTAACCAACGCCTTTAGCCACTGTACCATTTGCCCTTGAGATAACTGATAACTGACATCCATTAAACATGGCTCGTGGAACGAGAACAACCTACCCCGGTAAGCAAAATAAAGGGTTAAGTTTGACACTCCAACCACCTGAAAAAGGCTAGAGCGCACAACGCCCGAAACAAAGAGATAAACATGGCGACAAAGATGAAGACAATAGTCCGAAAAATGTAAATAATGTATATTTTAATTTATTATTGTTTTACATTGAGCTCTTTATGGGATTTAAATTACATGGATATTGAAGAAAAATCCTAAAATAGAATCGTTCCCAGCATCAGCTGACTTGGCTTTATATATATATATATATATATATATATAAAGTAAGTATAGTATAGTAAAGTATATATATATATATATATAGTAAGTTGGTGACCGTAGTTGAGAGCGACCAGAAGGCTCTCTTTTCAATAGCTACTACACTAAGGTGTAGGGGAGGGCGCTACTCCTTTCCCTGGATTGCTCCACTTTACCCTTGATACGTACCTTATATTGCTGAGTGTTAAGCAAGGAGGTATCAAGTACCATTTTTAAAGTATTTGGTATGACGCGACCTGGTATTGAACCCAGGTCTCCCGGATCATTGGCAAACACTCTATCTACTAGACCAATGAGCCGGTTGTGTGTGTATATATATATATATATTAAGGATTTGGTATTAAATAACCTGCAAAACCAACCAACCAACCAACCAACAAACAAACTTTTTCACCCGATTAGAGAACAAAAAGGTGGATATCACGTGCTCCAATGTTTGGTTAATATGATGGATGGTGATGGGGGTTGGGGAGAATAGACCATTTTAAATATAACATTTTTTCCAGCATGAATCTTACTGAATGTCGTCCGAGGAGAAGTAGAATGTTTCCCCGATTGACGAGTGCGAAGCGTTTTCTTAGAAGATTTTCATGCTTATTTTTGCTATCTTTTTTCAATTTGCAGCAGATTGTGGATTGAGGTCAAGTGCTAATTCCTGACTACTTTTGCGTCGACTGCATTCCACCAATTCTCTTAAAGCGTCTTGATCGAGGTCTTATAGGCGTCCTGGTCCAGGTTCATCTCTTAATTGTATGGTAGAGGAAGAATATTATTCGGGGACATGTAGTTGAAGTAACACCACCGGCTTATGAATATGCATATTTGCACGCACACATACACGTGCTATGCAAATATGGCCATACAGCACACATATAGAAGTTACATAAGCAGCGTCCAATAGTTATACGGGAGTGGTATTAGAAACCAGAGTTCAGTCGTCAAGTAGACACCATGCCGTACTCACCGCTTAACGCTCCAGTCCGACCTCAGCTAACCCAACATTAATGACGTATCGCCTGAACGAAACTTTGAAAACAAGTTTCAAAGTTGGGGGTCTGAAATGACACCTTTGCAATAAACACCAGAATTTTTTTCAGCTGTTACTATTGCCTTTTTGTAATTCTTAAACTCCTTTAACATTACATGTCAAATATTCACTTTCGGTTCGTCTATCTTAGAGGTGTGAGATCATAGATTGAATTATGATTCGTACTCTTTCACTACTGAAATAAGAATTACCAATGAAGTCATTTATTAATAAGGTAATTTTAGTTACGTTTTAAACAATGAAAGTTAGAAATACGTTATTAAAACTTGATTTAAAAAAAACAGTAATTATTTATGGTTCCACCCAATATATATATATATATATATATATTATGAGTGTTCTTCGTCAGTAAATCACTTTGTGCTTATGTGTCGAACCAAGTGCAATATAATATGGAGAGTGCTCAATATGTAGGATAGAGCTATTATTATAATGATAATAAATAAATGTATATTAGATATATATATATATATATATATATATATGATATAATATATATTATATTATATAATATAATTATATATATAATTATATATATATATTATATGTATTATATATAATTATATATATATAATTATTATATTATATAATATAATATATATATCTATATATAATACCATCTTTAACTCATCCGGGCAAAACCGGATGAGGTAAAGATGGTATTATATAGCAGATGAGTGTGGAATGCCCTGTTTTCATTGGCTGTTTACTAAAAGACAGATGTCTATAAGAACGGTCGAAGTCCGGCTTTTTATTTATTTTTTCTTTGCTTTGATAGAGGCACGAGCGTAGCACGTCGCGATCACGGAGGCGGCTTGGCTCTTTCAGACTCAATCCGGGGTTACTGTCGGAGCTGATATGATGCAGAAATAACCCGAAATCGGCAATAAAGACAGCGCATCACTGAAGACCTCCCTGATGCATCTAAGATGTATGATTGAAATATATCTAATCCATGGATGATGATGTTTTGTTCCATAACTACTGTCACCTAAAAAAATAATGTAATGAATTAATATGCACTAAGCCCAAAGATTTACGTTCCTGGCCTGACATAACCTAAAAACACAAGGTGAACTTGATCCCATTTCAGTAATTAGATGTTTGAAGAACTTTTGCTCGCGTTACAAGAACCCCGACGGCCAGGAAAGTTCAGGGTGGGCCTAAAACCGTTGATTTCGCAGTTGTGCTCCAAGCCACGGAAGCAAATCCGGTGTGTAGCACTCGAAGACTATCAAGAGGGCTCAGCATCTCACAGTCTAGTGAGGTTTATCAACTTCATAACCTCACGAAAATCACCGGAGATGACGAATTGTGTATCCTACGTTACTAAAGCATTGCAAAACTTTTTATTCATTCTTGCTGTATCCGACGAGATCACCTTGGAGGCAGAAATAAACCCTTTGGGGTTGGTTGGTTGGTTTTAAGGTGTATCAACCCCTTTAGGGTCATTTAATGCCGAATTAAGTCATTTTGGTTTGGTTTGGTTTGGTTTGGTTTGTTTTTATGGCATATCAACCATCGTAGATTATTTAATATCGAATCCATGTTTATACAGATAAACAGTTCTATTTCAAACAATTCAG
Source organism: Sepioteuthis lessoniana (assembly GCA_963585895.1). NCBI lineage: Eukaryota > Metazoa > Mollusca > Cephalopoda > Myopsida > Loliginidae > Sepioteuthis > Sepioteuthis lessoniana. Next base: position 99,588 of record CAUZXS010000066.1, on the reverse strand, counting down.
TTTAGCATAAGTACACTGTTTAGTTCTACTTGATCCATAGATAGCACCCTATCAGGTGCTACCATTCCAGGGCAAAGTGTACCTTGGATCGATGGCAATGATGGAGTACTCCGCATTCCTCAAAGCTCCAGCATTACTGGAGCCTCACCATCAGATTTTGTGTCATATGCTGGATCCTCGTTGTGAGAGTCTTACCTCTCTGCAGAGATGCAGTCAGTGTATTCTGCAGCGGATTACGGGTTCAAAATGTTGATGAGAACAAATAAAATACTTATAAAATCTACCAATAGATAATACGGTATTTAAATTACATTGTTTCAGTAACTGAAATACAAAAAGAAAATTTGGAAAAAAAATGAACCTATAATTTTGCTTAAAGGCTTTTCGGTTTAACTATTCTTAAAAGTCTACACGGTTTCATAAAGTTAATATTGTCTAAATATTTCTGCAAAAGTAATCATCTGCGAGCATTCATTTTTAAAAATGCCATAAGTTTGACTATTTTTAAAATTAATGACGTGACTAGACAAGGGAAGCCTGTGTTCAAGCCCGTAACATAACGATAGCCTACTGCAGAGTTTCCGTCTAAGTTCCCGCAACGACCGAGAAATTCAAGCAACAAACAATTTATTACTGATATATCAGAAAGAAAAATAAGCTATTAAAGATAGTTTTCATATGGTTTGTGAGAAGAGAGATAAAGAGAACCTTACCACGTTTGTTATTTTAGATTCTTGTAAACATATTTGGATTCTAAGAACAGTAACTTATATGTTTTATTAAGAAATAGTCTTTAAAATGATTTTGAATCATAACATCATGTTTTAAGAGCCAATGTACTTCACAATCAACCCCTTCCGTACAGGTAGGATGTGACACAAAGTCAATTTTAAAGCGGAGTTTAACAGGTTTCAATTCAGTGTTTCCCTTCTCCTATACTGGTTGCCTAAGCAAGCTAAAGAACCCATTGTGCCCTACTATTTACCCAAAACTGGTGGGGGAGGATAACGAGATCCACACCTTTCCCAAAAGTATTAATGCTGTGCGAAATGCAATCAGTCTCATCCAGGATTTTAACTCGTGTCGCCGTGTTCATTTCCAATGACGATAACCATTACGGACACTGCATCATTTTAAACAGGAAAACACTTAATACTTAGTTAATTGCCAGCTTCCAGGGAGGGCTTTTTCCTCCGGCAATGCCTGCTTGGTAGGGCTGATTTCATCACTTGGCGCTGGAGACGCTCCAAAGATAGGGAATACAGACGGGATCAAGGCGTTTTTGTGGTGGCCACACATGTCTTGATTGGTGCGAGGCCCTCAATGATAAAATGATCTTGTGTCAAATCCTACCTTGTGGGAGGTTGAATAAATATCAGGTATTTCATACTAAGTTACTATATCAATATTTTATGAGTCAATGTTTTAATAAAATTCACAATCGTTTGAGATAGGTAAATACTTCATACTTTGGTGTAACATCATAGTGTGAAGAGTCAATGAGTTAATGGAGCTCACAATCATTTTAAACAGGTAGACACTTTCTCCTTAGTTACAATATCAATGTTTTAAGAGCCAGTGTATTTAATGAAGTTCAAAGTCGTTTTAGAAGTGACCTCGTAGTGTAATGGTTAAAGCACTGGACTACTGAATCGTAGTAAGCTTTCTTATTTTCTATGGCTTTCGTGATGAAGTTTATGACATCGTGGGATATTTTGTATTCGTTGTCTAAAGACGAAGTTTGATGATTTTTATCATTAAGGGTTTTCGGACTATTGTCTTCATCTTTATTGTTTTTTCCACAAAGTTTCGGTCGATATGTCCTCCGGCCTTCTTCAGGTGTTTGTCGAACTCGGGAACCTACACGGAACTTCGAACTACGTCTTTTATTGAATCCATAGGGGTCGACTGTTCTGATTTCGTTAATCATAACCGGGTACAAGTGTTAAGTATTCCTGTATCGCCTGAAGTCAAGATTGAATCTGCAACCTCCAGATTATTGTCTCCTTAGAAGCTTAGGGAACCGACGCCTACAACCGTTACGCTATGTGTCCTTCTAGAGAGTTTAGAGTGAATTTTTGGGACTTATAACCTTAACGTTCTTACTTGGCTAGGATTACTACTATTACGTATGATTTTTATAATATAATAATAATAATAATAATGATTATTATTTTACAGGATGAGTTACCGAATCCGCTTACACGCCCCAGGACGAAACTTTATGTCAACCTTCCGGTATTACCCGAACAGATTCGTCATCCATTCACGGCCTAATGTTAGCTACAGAAGAAGGGTAGCTGACTACGAGAGGATATTTGAAAACTTGGGACTTAACCTCGATAATTTCAATCGCTACTCTGATGGAGAAGATGACCGTAAGTAATACATTTTTTCCTCGAAAACTGTTTATACCATATATACGCATGTATCATCCGTTACTATCCGAGACTATTTTTTTACTTTTGCTGTTGGAAATTGTAGGAATACCAGTTGGCCTAAGCCTATTCTTGGCCAACTATTTACACACACAAAGGCTGTATCTCACGTATGGCTCGCCGCTCTAATGTTAAACTAGAATTTTGGTGTCAGAAAATCGCACAATACACAAGTATACACAGTATGTTTTTCTGTATTTTCAGTATTTACAGCAGCATAAAAAAATTCAGTTCTTAAAACAACATCGTCTGTTTTTCTGTTATTCGATCAGAGACTTTCAGTACTGTTTGTGTCCGAGACTAATGCGAAAACAACGTGACAGTAGTTTTTAGCCTGAAAATGTTGATGGAGCTAACTATATCTACTGCAAAGGATTAAAAAAACCCGCTAAAAATTTAGGGTTTCCTGAATATGACAATAGCATCTGATAGAGGGGCTCTAACTATGGAGATCTTGGGGAGTACAGGTACACTATTATTTCCGTTACGACCAGGTCCATTCTAAACCAGAGTGGTAGGACCTGTCAGGGTCCCATCTATGGTTCAAATAGATCTGCTGGAGAATTATTTGGATTCGATTGGACCATATGCAACATCCAATAAACACGATTTCCCAACCTTTTAGCATAAAATAACACTAGACAAGTTGATATGCCGTTAAAAACAACCAATCAGTCATCTCAAAGATTCTATTTAATGAGACATGTACCGTTGATATAGGAAATATTCATAGTCTAAAACAGGGATAGCCCCGGTGATGTAATGGTCAACGAGCAGGACTGCGGCCTCGGAGTGAGTAAGTTCAAACTCCACTGGCGCCAATGTGTTCACTTTTGGACTAATATCTTTGAGAGAAGTAAAGAAACTCCTTATACTCCTTGCCACGGGTTAAAAAGCACCACTGCTGTTTTTCAAGAATGATGGTTGCGCCATTAAAAACAAAGATCCCAAACCAAACTTATTGTAAAACAAAGTGTGGTTCACAGATCTTTTCACATATTTCGAGATAAACAAATTTCTAGAATTCAGACAGGTTCGAAAGAAATGACTTTTTAAAATATTACACAGTAGTTCCCATTTATTAATTTTTGACTGAATATTTCTTTCATCTTATTTCTCTTACTTTTTATTACAACCCCCATAATATGACTGCCTCGTCGGCTGAAGCTGGGGGTGTCCTCGTGATGTAATGGTTAAAGTGATGGACTGCGGAATCGTAGTCAGCGAGTTCGCACTCCAGTCGCGCTATTACGTTCACTTTCGGGCAAATACCCTTGGGAAAGGTATGAACCCCCTTATCCTCCCAGCTATGTTCTAGGAAAATATTTTTGGCATTAAATAACCTACAAAGGTTGATATGCCATTAAACAAAGAAACCAAACCAATCGGCTGAAGCTGTAGAATACACCGACTGTATCTATGCAGAGAGGTAAGACCCACCGCCATTGAGTGTCCTGGGTATGACACAAAACTGCATCTGATGGAGAGGCTTCAGATCTGGAACTTTGGGGAATAGGGAGTACTCCTTCATTACCATTTTTCCCCAGTCCACTCTGAACCAGACTGAAAGGGTCCTATCTATTGGTGAGATAGAATTGTTTAATCATTTACTAAGGATTGTTATTATTGGCTATTTGAAATCAAACAGCTATGTTCAAATTATTTATATTATATAGGAATACTTACTAAATAGAATTATTAATGTTAAATATCAATACTTGAAAACATTTAACTGTGTAAAAAGAAATGATAATTATCGGTTAGAAATATTTGTGTTTGATAGGAATACTTGAAATAATTTAACAGTTTACAAATTAGCTCTAGCTAGGCATTATATATATATGTATATATATATATATAGGAAAAACAAAAAACGGTCACATTAGGATTTTTTCCTATGGAAATTATTGCTCTGTAATGTCAGTTATATTGAGCTCTTTACCAGGAAAATTTAAATGTTCACTGTTGAATGTTTTTTGTCCTGATGGAATTCCAACCAACTCCGGTTTAACTCGACCGAATAATACAATATATATATATATATATATATATATATATATATATATATATATATATATATATATATAATTTGTTGTCCCAACAAGAAAAAAGCAAATATTTTAAGATGAACAGGTTCGCAAATAAATTTA